>PVJL010000702.1:335000-356554 GCA_004026885.1 Lyroderma lyra | reverse complement strand
TTTTTTTTTTTTTTGCTTTTTGGTATGTGGGTAGCTCCCTGACTGGGAATCGAACCCAGGCCGCAGCACTGACAGCGCCAATGCCGAAGCCTTAAGCCACTACACCATCAGGGAACTCCCTACGATAAAATTTCAATGGGTACTTTTAGTCACCTACATTCAGTGGCAACATAGATAATAAAGGGCAAGTATGGCTTATGAAGAAAAGAGCAAATTTAGAAGTAATTTAAGTTCTAGTTTAGGCTTGATCACATCAAACAAGTCATTTGCCCTCTCAGATTTCATATTTGAGGTTATTGAACTAAGTAATCTCTAACCATCTCTTTCTGCCCTAAAGTTCTGTGGATTTATGATGCTATACCTTACAGATGTTTACAGTACTTGGTGAATCAAGTCAAGTCTTCTTTCCAATCTTCCCATAGTCCTGTATTCTCATTGACCCAATATACTCACACAGCCAGATGATGGAAACAGGAAAGTACCTTTGCCTTGTTTTGAGGAAGGTAGAATTGAAGATCCTTATACATAGCAAATCCTGAATGCCAATAAATGTATTCGGTATTGGCAAGGATTTCTATAGTACTAGGGACAAAATTAAATTCTTGCTTTAATGTGTAATATCAATCTGGTGGCACTTATCTACGTAATGTATCTCTCTATTACGTAGGTTTTTAAATATAATTCTTACTGATTTACAATCAAAACCTTTAAAATAAAATATTAGTTTTAAAAATAACTCCAAAGTATAATTATGTAGCACTCATCCCATGGCTTATTTTTAGCAATATCAGCAGGTTCCCAATGTTGTCCACTTTTGCTGTGCTAAAGACGTATTCTCATGGTGGCCTAGACAAGGGACTCTAGGAGGAATATCCTATGTCTTAATGCACTAAGTAGATTTTTAATATATGAAACCATTAGTTACTTTCACCTTGTCATCGACAGAATTCATTGCATAAACAAATGCAATGAATTCACTGCAATATAGGTTTCCAGGTCTTACTAGAATGAAGAACGAGGTACATTTAAGTTTGGTTGTTATATGTTTGTTTTTTATTAAAAGCTGGATTTTTTTCCAGCTCTATTAAAGTATAATTTGGTACACAAATGTAACATTCAGCTTGAAAAGTTTGACGCAGTTTGACATATGTATACACCATGAAATCATCACAACAATAAAAATAATGAGCTTATCCTTCACTGCCAGAAGTTTGCCCATGCCTTTTTCTCTGGTGTTCTCTCGTAATAAATCATTTGCTTTCCATTACTGTAGATAAGTCTGTACTTTCTAGAGTACTATGTAAGTAGAATTACACAATATGTACTCTTTTTTTAGCCTGATGTATTTCATGCAGAACAGTTATTTTTAAAATAATTGAAGTTGCATATACTAAGGGTTTATTTCTTTTTACTGCTGAGTAATATTCTATTATATGGATATATTGCAGTTTGCTTATCCATGGGCCTATTGACAGGCATTTGGATTGTCCAGGTTTTAGTTATTACAAATAAAGCTGTCATGAC
This sequence comes from Lyroderma lyra, assembly GCA_004026885.1. NCBI lineage: Eukaryota > Metazoa > Chordata > Mammalia > Chiroptera > Megadermatidae > Lyroderma > Lyroderma lyra. The sequence continues at coordinate 355,030 of PVJL010000702.1, read as the reverse complement.
TATTTGTGTATATGCCTTCGTATGGACATATTCTTTCATTTCTTCTGTAGAAATACCTAGGAATAAAATGGCTAGTTCACATGCTGATATAGTTCACAGTGGTTATACCGTTTTTCATTCTCACCAGCAATAGGTGGGAGCTGCAATTTTTCCCCATCCTCAGCAACACCTGAGATAGTCATTTAATTTTAGCCTTTCTAACAGATTTGTAGAAGTATTTCATTGTGGCTTTTATTTGCATTTCCCTAATGGCCAATAATGTAGTATATCTTTTCATGTTCTTATTTGCCATCTTCAGATCTTTGGTGAAGTGTCCGTTCAAATTCTGTGCTTGTTTTTTATTACGTTGTTTGTTTTATGATAAGAGTTTTGAGACTTGTTTATATATTTTGGATTTGAGCCCTTTCTCAGATATATGAGCAAATATTTTTTCCTAGTTTGTGTCTTCCCTTTTCATTCTCCTACCAGTATGTAATAAAAAACAGAAGCTCTTGATTTTGATGAAGTTCAATTTCTAATACTTTTCTAGATCAGGCTTTGGCGTCATATCTAAGAAATCTTTGCATTATGCCACATCGCAAAGATTTTCTCCTATGTTATCTTCAAGCAGTTTTATAGGTTTAGAGTTTACATTAGACCTATGATCCATTTTGAGTTTATTTTTATATGAGGTTTAAAGGCATGGATCTAATACTCCATTCTGCATGTGGACACGCAATTTTTCCAGCAAACTTTGTGGGAAATACTGTACTTTTTACTCAGTTGACTGCATTTTTGTCAAAAGTCTGTTTTCCATGTAACTGTTTTTGAAATTTTGAAATTATTCATTTTGATTCATTCATCTATACATCTAACTCAATGCTAGCACCACACTTTCTTTATTATTATAAATTTATAAGTCTTAAGGTCAGATAGTGTTAGTTCTGAAACTTTGTTCTTTTTCAAACTTTTTTTTGCTATCTTAGGTCAGGGGTCAGCAAACATTTTTTCTCTGAAGTTAATAGTAGTGCTTTGATAGAAAGTAGTTTAAACTTTGCCAGGCATACAGTCTTTTTCTGTAAGTACTCAGCTCTGTCATTGTAGTACAAAAACAGCCATAGGAAATATTTAAAAGAATGGACACGACATGTGTTTCAATAAAACTTTATTTACAAAAGCAGGCATCAAGTTGAAAGTGGAAGTGCACTGCAAGTCATAGTTTGTTGACTCTTACTGTAGGTTCTTTGCATTTGCAGATGAATTTTAGAATCATCTTGTCAATTTATAAAAAAGGGAAAAAGCGCCTACTGAGATTTTGATTGGCTTTGAGTTTAACTTATAGATCAGTTGGGGAAGAAGTGCCATGATAACAATAGTCTTCCAACCAATAAACAAACTATATCTTATCATTTATTTAGATCTTTTTACATTTTTCTCAGGACTGTTTTATAATTTTCATTATATGTATCTTGCACATCTTTTGTCAGATTCGCCCTTGAATATTTAATATTTTGCATTGATATTATGAATTGTATTTCTCATTTCAACTTTTGATTGTCCATTGCTTCCATATAGAAATACAATTGATACTGTGTTTTATTCTTCTATCCAGGAACAGTGTAATACTATATTATTGGTTCTGTTGATTTTAGGTATATCATCAAATTTTCTACATTAAATTAAAACAATATTATTTTTTTATTTCCTACTTAAATGCATTTTTTTCTTGCTTCTTTGTACTGGCTAAAATCTCCAGTACAATGTTAAATAGAAAAGATGAGAGTGGACACCTTTGTCTTCTTACTTTCTTTAGATGGAAGTCATTCATTCACTCTTTGACAGTTAAGTATGATACTAGCTGTAGGACTTCCCATCTCCTCTATTCCTAGCTTCCTGACAGTTTTTTATTACAATAGATGTTAGAGTTTAGAAGAAGTTTTTCTGACTCTATTGAGGTGATCCTATTTTTTTCTTTTTTTAATTTGTTAAATGAGTTAACAAAATAATTTACCAGGTTCCAATATTTTTTTCTATGATTTACCATGGAGTTTGGCTTTTATCTCCCAGGGAACTGAAAATCCACTGAAGATTTAAAACAAGTGCATGAAATGTATTTAGGTGACAGAAAGTGATGAACAAAGAAAGACTGTGGATAAGGAGCCAGTTAGGGAGCCATTGGTTATTTAAGGAATGATTGGGGAGTAGAACCTATAGAACTTACAATAGAGAATGAGGGAAAATTAGATATAGAGTAAGAGACAAAATAAGAAGCAGAACAGATTCTCAGAATTATAGCTTGAGCAATTTGTTCGATTATGGTGCCATTAAGTAAATTTAGAAATAATGAAGTAGGAGAAACCTTTACATTTCAAAAAGATAGGTGCCTAGGTTGTTACCTATATAAATCAGCACTTTGATTCTTTGCCCTGCAATTATTCTTAGTGAGGTTGTCATAGCTTACTTAAAGAAGATGAGAAAAATACACTATATTTATAGGTCCTGAATAATGTTTCATTATCACTGATTCAGTCTGGTTGTTATAATGAATTCACAGAAGCGAATTCCCCAATAAATGAAACAGCTCTTTAAGTATGAAATCTTTTTATTGTAAGCCTAAAATGCATTACATTCTTTCTTAAAGCATTTTCTAATTTTTCACTCTTTTTTCACCCACTCTGGGAATAGGTCTTATAAGCACCCTCATTTTTCCAATAAATACAGTAGACTGTCTGTTAACCAGGACTCAAGCAGCCAGCACTTTTGCCATGTTGCTTGAGAGTGCTGGTTGATTGAGTCCATTAAGGGAGGGTCTCCTTATATTTATCTGGCATTTAACAACCCCCATGGTTGTCGGTTAACTGAGAGTCTACTGTAAATTGAGACTCAGGGAGGTTAAGTGATGTCACACGTTAAAACTGTCAGCCTCAACAGTGGAACCCAAGTGTTTTTAAAATCCGTCTTCTTCTCACCTTACTCTGTTACCTGCATGCACACCGTGATATTAGATGGTGATGCAGTTTTAATCTGTTCTTTGAAATCATTCTCACTGAGGTTGCCTCAGCTTGATAAGTAATGCAGTAAAAAATTTTGAGAAGGAAAGCAAGGCAACTCAGCAGTCTGAATGGCTATTTTCCAGATTTATTTAAACAACTAAAGCATATTATTTGGTTCTCTGCTAGGACCGAAGGCCATTAGCTTCTATGCAATATGTGGTTTTTCACTCCCTGAAGGTCTCGTTTAAGCATTTTCTAATTCTGAACTGATTAAGTGCAGCTTGATTTCTGGACAGCAGTTGTTTATGTTATAACAGTTTTCTTAGTTATTGTGCAGAATCCACAATGATGCTTACCTTGCATACAAGATGATATCTTTGTCTGCAGAAGTCATCTTTGACCACACTACCCACAGGTCTAGAGTAAAAAGACACCACAAATGGCTGAAAGTGTCAACATAAATAACTATCAATAAATATTATGCAATGTAGCAAAGCATTTGGCTTGCATCTTGCTAACCTATCAGAACTAACTGAATGGCTATTACTGTCACAAGGGATGCTCCCAGTTAAGCTACATACAGTATTTATAAAGTGCCCATCACCATGGTATCTAAACACTTGGGCTATCTAATTAGGCTAGTCCAATTACTTGTGTAGAAGTAGAGGAGGTACACTTCCTTATATCCCACTCCACTGGAACCAATTTGATTGTGTTTTTAAAAGCAAGAAAAGCCTTCTGTGAGAATAGGTTTCTAGGCCTCTTGTTCCAAGATTAAAAGACTGTCTGAGTAAAGAAATGACAGTCTCCTATTCCTGAAGGTGGTAATGTTCAGAATCAAGCAACTCTCCAGTGGTAGAAAACACCACAGCCCAGAGATCTTGATTAAGAACATTCTACTCCCTTTTCTTTTGAACTTCACTCTGGGGGCAGGTAACTGAAAAGTGCTTTCTAAAAGCAGTTCACCTGAAGGTGACTTATTTCCAAGGATCTCCTTGGTGAGAACACTGTGTTCTCTCCTGGCCTAGAGAGTCAGAGTCCTTATCCTTTCTAGGAGATCTAACTAGGTCAAACCTGAATGTACATTGATAATGAAGACCTCCCGTTCTACTTTATTTCTGACAAAGAGAACTTAAGACATATTTTCTGGGGTGTGTACATGCGTGTGTGTACATGTGTGTATGTGTGTGTGTACATGTGTGTGTGTGTGTGTGTGTGTGTGTGTGTGTGTGTTGGTATGTTTTTTACAAGGCACATATTCAGGGTGGCAAAAGTCTAAATTCAGAGTCCAATTCACAATCTCTACCCATGTGTGTACACAAGGGGTATATTATCAATTAGTATAATCAAAATGAATATTTTTAGAATTTAAAGTTCCTCAAAGATTTTAGCAGTTTCTGTGCATTGAGGCAAACTGTGAATTTCATGCTTATATAGAAAAATGGCATGTTGTTAATACATACCTGAGGAAAAAGAGCAGTTACCCTTTTGTACTACCAAGATTTCCTCTAAAATTTATTACTCATTCAGGTTGATTTGAATGTAATTTACCTGCTATTTTGTTTGATTATAATTTAAGTGACAAGTCAACATGCCCTGTCATGTTTCAAAGTATGATTTCAAATTACACAGAGCTAAGATTTACCTTGAAAATGGGCAGACTATCCTTTGCTTTTTGATTATCCCACCTGTGTTACATGTATTACATTTTTTGTTGCTTAGTTCAGTTTTTAAATAGTCTTATTTTCTCCTTATCATCTCCTAACATCATAAAATCTCTATATGCATCTTATTGATAATTTTATTATTATTGTGGCTTTGGACATAATTACTAGTCTTTTTTTTATTTAGTATTTTTTCATTACCTCAACCCTCTTGATCCTGTTCTCTTTTATATTCATTCCTTATTGTAAGACTTTCTCTTTCAATATGCATTTTTAAAAGAGTCTGAGTTTCTGGAAAATATTTGCAGCCACATCAGTTTCTTTGACTAACTACTTCTTCTCCTTCTCAGTGGAAGCATTTGCAATTGTGTTCTCAGAATTTCATTTTTTAGAGTGTACCATGCCTCTTGAGCCATCTTCCCATACAGAATTCCTCACCAAGGGATCTTAATTTTTTCTTTGGCCATTAAAGTGATGGTTTCAGATATTGAACATGTACTTAATGACAGGAATTTTATGGGCTTTATCTCATTCTTTTTCTCTACAACTGTCTTACAAGTTCATTGTCCTCATTGTACCATTTTGAAGACTGGAGTTCAGACAAGACGATCATAGGCAGTAATGGACAGAGCAGAGTAAATTTCAAGTCTATTTGGCTCAAAAGCATGTACTTTTAACCATTTGTTTATATCTGGGATACTCATTTAGGGAACCAGAATTAAACCTTTCTAATTTATGTTCTTCTATAAATTACCGAGTAACTTAGCTCTCCCTGTGTCACTATGAAATACTGTGTCAGTTGGATTGTGTTCAGCTGCAATTGACAGAAAATCAGCTCAAAAGGGTTTAAGCAATGAGGAAATTTATTGGCTCACGTAACTAGAAAGGGTTATGTGAGATGGGGTGAATTACAGGATTTATTGATATAGGGATTCAAAGATGGACATCATAGACCCAGGATTGTCCTTTCACTGCTCTGCTATTCACAGCCCAGGCTTAATCCTAATGTTAATTTCCTTCATCATGTAGGATGACCACCATTAGCAATGCAAACTTTGTTCTTCCTCTGTTGCACCTGGTGAGAGGTAAAGGAGCATATTTATAATAAATACCAAGCAAATATCTCCTTTTACATAATTGATTTCAATCAGTGGTTCCCAAATTTTTTCTACTTGTGTACCTCTTTTAAACCCATTTCTATAAATTGTACCCCTTGTTTTTAAAACAACTGTATTTAAATACAGATACTTTCGTTCAGCACTAATTTTAATGTAAAATAGTGGAAATGAGGTACTAAGTTAGGAAAGAAAAATCACTACACTAAAAGTGCAAACCACAGATTGAATTTTATAATATTTGTAACATAGTTAAATATTATTAATGATGATCAGATATGTAAATATTAGATAAAACAACTATTTGCAAAGAATCATGATTAAAGACAACACACTTACTTTTACTCAGTCAATAACTAAACTGATCAGTCTGGTTACCAATGTATTTATATATTTGGGGAAGTTCTAGAAACGTCACGAATGGATTATTCTTAAACTATGAGTATTGATAGGTTTGAGGGAAGGGTTCATAGCCACCCCATCACCAATCATCATTCGCTAATGCAATCTAATTTTGAAGTGTCTCCATTAACAGTGATTCAAACTTAACATTTATTGTTCCATAACTAACCTTTTGCATTTTTTTACTTTACTTGTTTTCTCGCCATTATTGATTATTTTTTGTGTACCCCTGAATGGCCCAGCACGTACCCGCAGGGACACATGTACTACCACTTGGGAACCTATGATTTAAATTATATCACATGCCTTTTTCTTAATATATCCAGGAAAAGTACATTGACTTGAATTAAGAAAGGCCAAGCCCAGATCAGGAACTGTGCTCTGCTAATCATGAGTCAGTCATATAATAGATGGCTGAACACCACCAGAATTCTGTTTAGAAGAAGGAAAGGGGTCATGTAGAGTAGGTAGCCAATGGTATCTCCACTCCCACTCATTGACCCAACACTCTCCTGCTCCCTTTGGCTCCAACCTTCATATTTACTTGAAACCACTCCCTTCTCCATAAAGCCTCATACAGCTTCTGTAGCTGCTTTCAAGAATTCAAGTTTGTGCTCAATTTTATCAGTATGATGTGACTTCTCTAACTAAAAGATAGCTATCTTCCACTAAAGCACTTACTATTCAAGAGTAGGGGAAAACAAGATCACTACAACTAAAACTTCAATTTATAAAGGTGAACGATAGAAAGCATATGGTAGTTCTTGGTGCATAGGATAGTAATGTGATACTGTGCTGAGCAGGAAGAGTGCAAGCTCCATAGCCTGGCTGTGGAATGATTTTTCTGGATCAGCCAGTCCAGTAAATCTTTATCCCACATCCTGGGAAATTCTCACTTATATTCACATTGGCTCCCAGGGTCACAGTTGAGAAAGGTATATCCATATCCTATAGCAGCATCCTTACCTCCAAGGGTTGTAAGGAGTTGTCTGTCCTTCTAGCCAGACATGGATTTATTTAACAATACAATCCTTTTTGAGAAGTTGAGAATACTTCTAGTATATTTCTTTCTAGTGAATTGCAAGGGCTGTCTGGAAAAAAATCCAGCATAAATACCTCTATTTTTCATATTATATGACGGGAGACTTTCTGGACAGCCCTCATATGTCAGCTTTCAATAATTCTAGAAATCTTTTATGGTCATATTCTAGAAAATTTTTCAGTCTCCTACCAATAAGCCTCTGTCTTCTGTCCATTTTGCTGGTACTTCTATTTAGTTGCTTCTATATTTATCTAACGACTTCCCTCAAGAGAAAATGAAGCAACAGGTGGGTATTCTCTTTATGGAAGGACACTAGAAATAGCCAACATGGAGCAACATCTCAAACTATAAATTTTTCTGACCAATTTTTCTAATGTGATAGTGTGGATAGGCACATAACCTATATTCCAAAATACAACAGATGTGTCTCATTAAATGTTTTGCTGCTATGTGACAACAATAATTGCAGACTTCATAGTTTGGAATAATAGATAGGGTCCTCAACGCCCTCCCTCTAGCTCCTACATTCAAACTTTCCTCTCTGTAAAACCTTTTACTTAATGCATAGTCACTTCTGTTTTTAAAAATTACTATGAGTATATTTCTCCCTCCTCCTGCACATTCAGGGTAATTCTTCAACTCAGTAATGTCTTTTCTTCTCAGTAATACCAGAAATTCTAGGCAATCCAATTGGAACACCAATTGCATTTACAAAAAAATCAATTTTGCTGATCACTTCCAACCAGGTTTTAAAGTTCTGTATTTCTGGGCTGCTTTTGGGGGCACCAGAAGAGGCATCTGTGCCCTGAGGGTTTAAAGCAGGGCTAGTGATTTAACATAGCCAAGGACTCAGGGTGAAAAAAAATGAGGACTTTATAAGAAATCATAAGAACAAAAATCAATTATAAAATGCACAACATATGAATTAGTAGGGGAAAATATCAGAGTATTCCTCATTTAGAGACAGACCTGCATAAATCTCAATAAACTGTACATGCATGTGATATATTTCTACTGGGGTCATCTTTATTTGAGTACAAGTATGCTAAATTACAAAAGCACATCTAAATTGTCAAAAAAGACTGAACTTTTATCTAGCAGTAGTAGCAGCAAAGAGTTTGTGATACCAGCAAATAACAAAGGTATATGTCCAAATATTATCTATCTCATTCCATATTGTATTAGTTTTCTATTTCTGCTATAGAAAGTTACTACACACTTAATGACTTATTATTTTACAGTTCTACAGCTTAGAATTTTAACACAGGTCTCATTGATTTAAAACCAAGGTATTGGCAGGACCGTGGTCCTTTCTGAAAACTCTAGGAGAGAATTCATTTTCTGTCCTTTCCCAGCCTCCCAAGGCCTCCCACATTCTCGTGCTCATGGCCTCCTTCCTCAGTGTTCAGATTGTGAAACAAAGAGCAATTTTGTCTCTCTCTGAACATTTCTTCATACTTACACTCCTTCTGACTACAGCTAGGAAATCTCTGCTTTAAGAAACTATATGATTAGATTGGGCCCACCCAGGTAATCCAAGATAATTTCCCAATATCAGAGTTCATGATTTAATTAGATCTACAAAAATCCCTTTTGCATTGAAGATAACTTATTCATAGGTTTCAAGAAGTAGGATATTGGCATTTTGGGGAGTCTGTTATTCTGCCTACCTTACACGTTAAGTAGGATATAACATTGCTAAAATGATAAATATTATACTTGAAATCATGCATTGTCCTTAGACAAATTAATGAAATGACAGATGTTTAATGAATGTCAACTGTGAATAGATAAAGAAGAAAAGATGAGAAGGGATACAAGGATAAAACAACAAAAAGTACTCTTCCCCCTAAAGGAGTATGTATTCTTATTATGAAAATAAGATCATCAATGATAACTACCTTGAAAATAAGTGCCTGTTGATTTACCCTTCAAGAAAATACAATTTATCATAATTTGGTATATATAAGGATAAAAGTTTAGAAAAGAAAAATATATTGAAGACAATCAAGAAAAAGGGTCTGAGGTGTGTTTTTTAGTATTAGTTATATTAGAATAAAGACTAGTTAACACTGTTGCTAAACCCATATGCAGTCTAAACTTCAAATCACAGAGGATGAAAAATACTGTGGAGATATTCATCTGACTCTTTACATTTTGATGTAACACTCCCATAGCCTTCTAAAAGGTTCTTTCACTGTCTAGATTCTGTTTTCTTGTTATTTTCAATCATTGTATTGTTTTCAGCACACAGAGCAAAATTTGGCGACAGCTTTGAGTTCTGAATGACTAATGAATTGTTCATCTTTGTGTAGGATCTCCCTGGTGCAAGCTCTGTGTGAGTCTCTATTTCTCCCTATTCAAAGATGACATCGTTGATTGTGGCGATATTACCCATGTATGCAGACCCAGCTGAAAAGACAAATGAGAGACCAGCATTCCTTTCTAAAACCCCATGCCCTTAAACTATGTCCTTTGTTTGCAGGCGCAATTTGCTGTCTGACAAGTCTGTACTCTGACTCTTCCTTTTTGTACAGCCTGTATGACCATCTCAGAATAAGTCACCCTGTTTCTTTCTCTGCAGTTGATCTGTCAGTTATTTTTGTCCTAGAGAAGCCCAGAGTTCTGATGTACTTGTGGTTCAAGTCACCCTATTCCAATCCTTTGATGAGTAATTCCCACTTTGTATTTGAAGCTGAATACATAAACGATGCATTAAAGTAAAAAATACAGACCACAGAGGGCTACAGAATCATTCAAGTTAGCAACACAAAACTCAGGTCCCAATAGCACTTCCCAAAGAGGAGTAATGAGAGAATAATTAAATACATATGGGAATAAAGTATAATTTCAAATATAGTCTTTTTTCTTATGAAAGAATCAGAATTTTAACTGTATTTGGATCTTGGATTTGGCAGTTAAGTTAAAAGTTTAAATTTCTATCAGGACTCAGTATAGTATAGACCTTAAAATTTTAATTATAACTAACATGTATTGAGCATTTATTATGTGCCAAGTGCTCATCTAAGTATATTAAAGGTGTCGATTTAAGCTTTACAGCAACTGTGGGAGTTAGTTACTATTATTATCTCTATTTTACAGAAAGAGAAAATAGAGGTATGGAAGAGTTATCCTAGTTTACTCAGCTTTCCAGTAGAGGGACTGGCATTCAAATCTAGGCAGTGTGGTGCCAAAGCCACTTAACTACACCACCTCTCCAATGTGTCCTATCTTAGAATGCAGTTGGACATAAATCTATTGCATACCCAAGGAGAAGTGCAGACTTAGAACTGTGAAATGCCTAGAGCAATGCCTGGAACCCAGTAGGATGGATGGATGGATAGATGGATGGATGGATGGATGGATGGATGGATGGATGAATGTTGAACAAACTAAACCTAACATTTGAAGGATAAGCACAAGTGTAGTTAACATATGGAAATCCAAAAAGATAATGATAGTAACAGCTGCAATTTTTTGAGCACAAACTTCTAAAGGCTTTCAATAAAGTCAGTGTGACTTAAAAAAGATGGTGGCACACCTATCACTCTCCACATTTTACAAATAAGGAAACTAATTTGCAAAGTTAATGTGTCTTGTCCAAGGTCAAACTACAAGTAGTTTAGAGACCAAGATGTAACTCTGGTTTTCCCTAGTTCCATGGTTCAAAGACTTAACCTCTAGTGTGCTAAAAGGCTTTTGTCCAGTAGGACTACAGTTGCTATCAATAGACATATATCATACGAGGCTGTAAGGATGAATCTAAGATTAGGTTGTATTTTATAATTCGCATAAACCAATGTTTTAGCAAACACTGAAGGTCTGAGAATATGGGACAGCTTCTAGATCTAAAAGTTGGAAAGTGGCATTTGAAAGTCGAGGTTTTCCTCTAGGTACACGTGTAATGTTCTCTGTTTCTACTTAAGTAAGAATATTTCTACCTAAGAAAGACAGGGAGAGGACCACAGGGCTCCAGTTACTAGAGGGACCCAGGATATATCTCATTAACAACACAAAGATTCAAGCAACAGAGAAGTGAGTGGAAGCCCAGCGTATGACATTGAAGTTAAACTTAGGCGGAGATAAGCAGCGCAGGTGACGTGCATTTCACGTGGCACGTGTGAGTTGAGGCATGTAGGCTAGAGTTTCTTAAATATCCAGCACTGCTTAAGGACAGGGCAGACCTTGTGCACGAGGGAGGAACTGAGCCCACAGGTAGCAGTTAAGTGTCCCAACAGAAGAGACTTGGAAAATTCTTAAAATCGGTCTCCACCTTAAAAAGGCCCTACTGCTTCTGAGTTCTTAGTAAAACCCTGCCTCTGACCCTGCCCTCATTCCAACTTCCTCATTTTTCTCTCATGATGCAAAGACCTAACCTCTTTGTCTGTATTTCTAGTGCTATTGTATTTCTTTTTGGTGTCAAATATATTTTTGTGTGTACCACACATTATACCTTTTGTTGGAAGTTGAGTGAGGAGAGCTGACAACATTGGTTTAAAGACTGGTGAGAAAAAAAAGGCAGTGCAGAGGACACACAAAAGCAAGACTCCCCATGAGGACACTTCTGCCTGTCCCTGCCGGTTCTACATGGGCATACCCCAAATACCGTGGTTCCAACAGCCTGCACAGAGTTAGGGACCCAATAGGTGGCTGGAGACCAAAACCCCCCACCCGTCGCAAGCATCCTGCTCTTTGTACTTTTCACCTAGTGGTGGTGACTGACTATGTCAGCATTCAAGTCCACCCTACAATGACATTTTTGTCCACATTGTCTCTTATCAGGTCCCCTTCAGGCAGCAGGACTGACACTGACCTATTAAAGAAATTCACAGAGGAACTGAATTTTATAAATAAAACATTGTTAAAATAATCATTTTGCATATTACAGGTTCCCAAACATGAACACCTTATCTCTATTAACTGAACTAGCTCACTAACCAAAATGTGTTCAATGAAGTAAAACATCAGACCCAGGCCAACAGAAACCATTGGCAGAAATTACTGGAAAAGAAATCTCAGGGATACTCATTAGTTCTTCTTGCTTTCAGTACAGTACTTCCTTTCTACAACTATATTTTCTTTGAGAACAATGTGCTAATAGCATGCCTACAGAGAAAATGATGTGTCAGAAAACTAAATAACATACTCTATGTTATTAGTTAAACAATAATTGAACATTACTATGAGCAATGTTCAGGCTATATAATGCAGTGAAGAAGCAGCTTTAGGTTTTGTTTTGATCACTTCTTGGCCTTTTGGCTAAGATCAAATGTAGGTTTTGTTTTGAAGGGTCCTTTTGTGAAACTATTATTTTGGTTCAGCAGTTCAAAGTTAGGCTTTATTAACTAGCTCTTTTATGTCAGATATTTGCTTCCAGGTGCATATGTGTGGTGCTCCGGGTATTTCTACTTGAATGGCCACCTGAAAAAGTTGCTTCTTGGATTGTCATTAGCAATGGCTCTTTCTGACATACCAGAACAGTTGGCTATAGTACATCATGTCTGATTTAAGAAATAATCTTGCCTTTAATGACAAAAATGAGGGATTATTGATTTGACTAAAGAACTTCATCTTTATGGATATCTTAAATAAGATTACATTAGAGGGGAGTCCTAGAAAAATTTTTGGGTGACTAAATGTATAACACATTTATAGCTGTCCAATTACAACAGTGGTGGAAAAGAAAAAAGTCATGCAGTTTACTTCAGTAATGATCTATAGTCAGTCATTATTGAATGTGAAAAATGACACATAGCCATGTCTTCAGTTTGTTTTGCTGGAGGTAGTTCCATGAAAACAAGTCGTTTGTCATTTATTCACATCTCTATGTAGTCTTTCAATACTTAATTATGCAGCATATTTAACTGCCATCGAACACTTCATTTGGAATGTATTTTTTTATTTACTTTATGTATTTACTTAAACATAATCTATAGTATTCATATACATAAGTTCATAACAGTTTAATATGGTTTCAGGCTTATATGCTCATCTTAAACCATTAGCTCAAAGTTTATCATTATTCATCTCTTCAGGTCTCCACAATAGAAACTTTAAGGTTCTTTTATATACCGTGGACAAATAGTGTATAGTGAATGCTACAAAAAGCCCATTATTAATACTTTTTATTAATGAAGCAGTAATTTTAGCCTAGGCCATGACTGCTTTAATTAAGTGACATTTTATCTAAATAATGGGAGATGAATAGCATTACTTGGGACATATTAGTAGACTTTTATTTCAGGAGAGGTGTTAGTAATTGATAAAGTAATTTGGATTTAGTAAAATTAAAATGTTGATATATAGCTTTTGGCATACTTACCTGACATTAACATCAGTACAAACTGATATTCTCAAATCAAAAATCAAAATGGAGCAGAAAAACATTTATGTATGGCAGATAAAACTCAGAAAGTAGCTCATTGTTCAAAAATGAAGAACTATCGTAATTAATGCAAACTAAGAGCCCAAATATGAGACAAATCACTCATATATATATATATATATGAATACTCAAATGATTTTTAACTTAATTAATGGACCTCATTACAGATATTATATGATGAAGGTAATATTGGTTAATTTCAAAATTTAGCAAGAATGTGCACTTGAATTAAATTATTTAATTAAATGGGTACAAAACCTCAATTCAGCCCCACTGATTTCATATGCTAGTAAGAAGTGCTGGGCCAAGAATGAAAAATAATATTTAAGATTGAGCCTTTTTCCACTTGCCATGGTATTCTTTAATGTTCTAGTCTTTGCTTTACATAAAGTAGAAATATCCAAGAGCAAAGGTAAAAACATAATATAGAGTCAGTTTTAACTAATTGGAATAAATGAGCAGATCAAGAAGTTATTGAGACAGCAATTTTGCATTCCTGTTCTTTCCACAATTACTGAAAAGTCGAGTTTAAAAATATGAGGTATTATCCAAAAATATGGTGAATGGAAAAATAACCAAGATTCACAAGACCAAAAGAATCTGACAGTAATTTAAATACTTTTCATTAAAAATACCTTTTCTTTAAAGAAAGGCAACATAATCCAGATTCCCTACAACATAGTATTCATAACAATACAATGAAGATTCCTGGAGATGTACAGAAACAGATGATAGCTCATAATTAAGAAAAAAAGCATACAACAGAAAAAAAGACCATAAGATGTCAAGGATAATGAAGTTAGCAGACAAGGATTACAAAACAGCTATTGTAAATATGTTCAAAGACTTAAGGAAAAAGATGACCATATTGAGTAAACAGATGGGGAACCTCAGCATAGAAGTGGAAGGAAGAAAGAAAGGAAGGAAGGACCTAATGTAAGTTCTAGAACTAAAAAGTACGATATCTGAAGTAGAAAAAAAAAGTTACTAAGTGAATATAGGAATAGATAGAGATTTAGAATATGAAGGGTTAGTGAACTTGAAGACAGATCATAGATATTAGTTAGCAAGAAGAACCAGGAGAATGGTTTGAAATAAAAAAGAACAGAACTTCAGGGACCTGTGGAACAAAACCATAATGTGAACAAATTGGACAAGCAGTGGGAGAACAAAGAATGAACACAAAAAAATGTATTTGGAAGAAAAAACATGACCAATTTGTTTCAAATTTCATGAAAACTTCAACTTACATATCCAAGGAGCTCAGAAAACCTTAAGCAGAAAGTATGTAAAACAAAAACCCTAAATAATATATTTAAACTTAAACTCAAAGATGGAAATAAATATCTTAAAAGTTTGTAGAGAAATAAAGATATAATTCATGCATATATGGAAATTGCATGAATTTATGTCTAACTTCTCTCCAAAAATAAAGGAAAAGAATTCTTAAACTGCTGAAAACAAATCAACTTAGTGTCTTGCCACTTTTATTCAAAATTGTATTGAATTTTGTACCCAGTGAAATAAGGAAAAAAAAAATGTTTGGAAAAATAACTCATAGAACACATTATTATTTGCAGTAGTACCTTGGTACTTGTTAATTGGTTCCAGGTGCCGTGATGAGTGCCAAACAAACAACAAGTACCAGGACAAAGTTTTCACAGCAAAATGCATAGAGTACCAAGTTTAATGAGTTTCAAAGCAGTTGAGTACCAAGGTATGACTGTACATAGGAAATGCTAAGTGTATGTTAAGATGTTATTGAAAATAACAAGCAAATATATAAAAGTTATAGGATCAAGTATAATAAAGAAGCAGCCAACAATTAGAAATTAAAATTTAAAAATTTTAAATTTTAAATTGCATCAAAAGTGGCTTTAAATACTTAGAAATAAATTTATGAAAAGTCATGTAATACTAATACATCAAAGGCTACAAGACATTGCTGACCAAAAATTTTAAGAAACTAAATAAATAGAGGAATATGCTATGGTCATGGATTAGAAGATTCAATATTGGTAAAATGTCAGCTCTACTCAAATTCATCTATCGATTCAATACAATCAAATTCCCAACAAGTATCTCTGTAGACATTGATAGGTTAATTTTAAAATTAATATTAAAATGGAAATAGCATAAACCAGCCCACACAGTCATGAAAAGAAGAAAACAAAGTCAATGGAGAAAGATTAGTCTTTCATGAAATAGCACTAGAGTATTTGAATAAGAAAATGGAAAAAAAAATGTGGTTCCTACTTCACAACATAGGCAAAAGTTAATTTGAGATAGAGCATTGACTTAAAAGGTAACATCTAAGTCTGCATAGCTTCTAGAAGAAAATATTGTAGAATATATTTAAGACCTGAGATGTAGGCAAAGGTTTTAGGCAGAACACATAAAACAATAACCTTCACAAAAGAAGATACACATATGGTCAATGAACAGAGAAAACATGAACATTTTTTACATTAATAGCCATCAGAAGAATTAAAATCACAATGGGATATAACTTAACTCCCATCAGAATGGCTATAATTAAAAAGACTAATAGCACCAAATATTGGTGAAAATAGTAAGCCACTAGAACTCCTATACATTGCTGGTGAGACTATAAAATAATCACAATCATTTCATAAAAATTAAACATACCCCTAACTATGACCCCAGTACTCCTAGTCATATACCCAAGAGCAATAAAAACATTTGTCAACAGAAAAGTTTGTACAAAAATCCACAAGCTTTATTTATAATAGCCAAAACTTAAAAATGACTCATACGTTCATCAAAAATTCCATATTGAAATACTATTCAGCATCACAAAAGAATGGATTATAGATACACACAAAAGCATAATGAATCAAACTTTTCCTTGAGGAAAAGAATTCAGACACAAAAGATTTTATAGCTACATGATACCGTTTATATGAAGTTAAAGAACAAACAAAATTAATCTATTTTGACTGAAATCGGAATAATGATCATACATAAGAAAGATGAAAATGGACTGGAAAGATATCTGAGGGAGGTTTGAGGGATGAAAAGAGTACTCTACACATTGTTCTAATTTAATTGGGGTGTTGGTTACATGAGTGAATACATTTGTCAAAATTAATGAAATTGTACACTTAAGATTTAAGCATTTCACTGTATCAATTGTGCCTCAATTTTACTTCAAGTTAAAACCAAGTGGAAAGTAATTGGAAGATTATTTATGGTTTGTTTCATCATATGTTATCTTGTTTTGGTTCTGCATAGTTCCAGTAGTCATCTCTTTCATTGTTTCATTAATCTTGATGGTTCCAATGATTCTCACATTGACTCTGAGCGTTTCAAAATGGTGGAAACCCAAAGTACCAGTTAGTTCAGCTGAAAGCAAAGAGGAATTTTGACCTGATGAGCCTGTTTGGGGATTTCTGTAGTGTGAATACCAAATTTTGCAACACGTGTACTCGATAACTAAATCATGATTTTGGATACAAAACTCAGTAAATAAACCAGGGACTGTATATTGCTCTATTCATCTTTAGACACTGGAATAAAGCAAAGCTCCTTGGTTATTGAAAACTTCAACCCCATTTTCATGCAACATTTCTGGATTCTTCCAGATAGGTATGACATTCCTTTCCTTCAAATCCCCATAGAACTTTGTACCTCTTTACTGTGCCTTGCATTTTAATTAAGTCCATGTCATATCACCCCTCCTGGTTGATGTGCTCTTAAGGCTAAAAACTGTTTATTATCTCTGTAACTGAGAACATCATTTAATTTAGATCAAGTGCTTGGTAAAGATTTTAAGTATTTGGTGAGTTGGATTTGGTTGAACTAGATGGACTAACCTTTGTAGATAATGGCGTGACAAGTCAGGCAATACTAATAGGGATTTGAGGAATTAAAATCATTCATGACTTTATATTAAAAAGTTATTGAATACTTACCATGTGCAAGGCACTGAGATTAGAAATAAAAGAAAAAATGTTCAAAGTAAATAAGGCATAGTCCCTGCATGCAAAGTTCTACAGGTTGTCAGGGAAAAACAATGTGTATAACTGATGTGCAATCAAAAGTAGAGGTTTATTGTCATGGAAATCGAGAAGAGAAGGCATACGTTTACCTCTATTTTCACTCTCCCATCAGACCAACTCTAACCATGTTCAGGGCGTGCACCCTGCGAAAGCCAATATAAATTACCAGGAAGGAGGAAGTGTTAGGGATTCCCCTGTCAAGAAGAAGATCTTAACCTCATAGAAGGAAGCATATTCAGCATGCTTTCTAGAAATTGTGAATGAATGGAAAGTGATCCCAAAATTGCTGAGTATCTTCCTCACAACAGAGAACACTAGCCTATGAGAAGCCCTGGTTTCTAATTGCATCTTTGCCCGTAAGTGGGTAGGTGGGTTGGTCATTCTCTTAAGCCCTCTGTAGCATAGAATTCGTACTCATGAAATTATAAACTAGAATGAAATGGCTTCCAAGATGGTACTCCAACTCTAAAAATGTCATGATTCTACACTCTGTGTCTCTATGATTTTTTTTTCTATTTTATTTGTTCATTTATTTTGGTCCTTTTTTTTCTTTTCATCACCATATATTTGACTCTCCCCTCTTCTCTCTCACCCTCCTCCCCCATAGTCTCAGATACCCACTAACCACTAACCACTGAACTATTGATTGTGTTCATGAGTTTTTATTTCTTAGTTGCTTTCAGCTTTGTGTCCCACAAATGAGTGAAGTCATATGGTCTTTGGTTTTCTCTGTCTGGCTTATTTCGCTTTGCATGAGGGTCTCATGGTCCATCCATGTTGTCATAAATGGATGTATTTTGTCTTTTCTAATGGCTGAGCAATATTCCATTGTGTATATGCATGTGGCTCTATGATTTTAATGACATTTGATAAGATTTTTTATGTGATTTTTGTTCATTGGACAGAGGTTGCCAGTTTCCCAAATGCCATTAATCTACATGTTAACTTCATTCAGAGTATTTTCAGTAGTATCAATGTTAAATATTTTTCCTAAAACTCAAATGACTTGTATACAAGTAGTTAACTATATCTAGTTTTATCTCAAGCAATAATATTCATGAAAGTGTTACTTGTGCTTTCCTAATATTCATTAAAATGAATAGATGGCCATTAAATTTGTCTCTTTTGTCATCAAAAATATGTATATTCTACTTGAAGAAGCACTGCTTTACTGTATTAGGAAAAATTTGGCAATGCCTTTGACAATTGACAGTCTAAATGTTATTAGAATAGGTCAATATATATGCACTAGTATCTATAAAGAATAAAATAAATATATGTTGCTCTCAGTCAGAATCTTGTAAATCCTGAGATTCAACTCTTAAGTGGGTATGTGCATTACCTGGAAAACAATTTGCCAAATAGATTTTTAAAGTTGAGAGTAAATTGCAGAAAAGGCTACATTACATTTGAACCTTAATAAATACTTAATAACCCATAAGACAAATAGCCATGAATTACTAGAATGATTTCAAGCACAGTGCCTCTGCATAGAGCCAAACTGCTCTCCTATTTTTGCTCATTATAAAACAAGAGTTATCATATTGCAAAGTTTATTAGCTCTGTTGATTTGTGTATTTTATAAAGTAGGACATTTGAATAATATGGAAACAGAACCATTAGGAAAATCTATTTCCTTTCTCTTCTCTGTCTAATCTCCTCTGCCCAAGATAGCTTTAAAATGTCTTTCTCATAGAGAGGGGAAAGCATGAATATTCCTCTAACTCAGCCCTTTTTTATGGAGTTGGTTTCTTTCTTGAATGAGTGTATGTATATGTGCATGTGTGTGTGTGTGTGCACGTGTGTGTGTGCACGCGTGTGTGTGCATGTGTGTGTGTGCGTGTGTGTGTGCGTGTGTGTGTGCGCGCGTGTGTGTGCGTGTGTGTGTGTGTGTGTGTGTGTGTGTGTGTGTGTGTGTGTGTGTGTGTGTGTGTGTGTGTGTGTGCGTGTGTGTGTGTGCGTGTGTGTGCGTGTGCATGTGTGTGTGTACAAGCTTAGGTCCTCAGGTGGAACCATGGTTCCTGTGCTTTCGTCCTCAAAGCTGTTTTTCTGGAAGGGAATGGAGGCAGCTGTGTTTACAGCTCAAGTCTTGGCATACATTTACCAGAATCTATTATTCATATCATTCAGTATCAGGGAGAGATCTCAGGCCACCTGTCTATCTGACAAATTCACCCTTTTGTGAGCTTTCTGTTCATAGCAAATTATGTTCACATTGATGAATTGAGTTTTTATGAGCATTGCTAACTAACATTCTCACAGAAGGCCAGGGGCAAGAGCCTGCAAGTGTTTCTGGTCCACAAGTAAATAATAAAAAAAAAAAAGAAGAAAGAAAGAAAAGAAAAAAATGGTAGTGTTTAAAGACAATTTGTCATGGAGGAATAGTTAAATCATTTGGCAATGCCTTAATATTTATAATTTCAAGACT
>PVJL010000702.1:232500-330000 GCA_004026885.1 Lyroderma lyra | reverse complement strand
TGGATGGGGGTGGGCATGTAGGGAGACCATGAGGGAGGACCAACAGATAAACATCGAAGTAAGTTTTAATTAGAGAGCTGTAATACCACCCGCTCCTCTGAGTGAGTTGGTTGCAACTACAGTGCAAAAGCACTGCCTGGCAAGTGCAAGTTCAAAACACAGACAAGCTATTTGCAAATCTGTAAGAATTTGGTAGGGCTCTCATCTTGCATTTTCAGGATAGACACATTCATCCAGTTGCTAGGAAAGCCAAATAATGAAAACATAGCTGGGATTTAGCAAGCTCCACTGGGAATTACCTATGATAGAGGGCAGGGCTGCACTTCCTCAGACATGCTCTTGCTGTAAAAATTCACAAACCTGGCATTCATACAGGCATCTGTCGCTTGCTCTAATGCCAGTTCATAGTATACATACAAACATCTGCTTCCGTGCACAAAGGGATACAGAGCGCTTGACAGGTCTGTGTTAGCAGGGTTCGCAATGCCAGTTCTTTATGCAAAAACCCTAATGCTTCCCGTCAAGCCATTAGAAGTGATACAATCAGCCCAGGCCCCATTAAGCCATCAGTGTCCACCTGTGATAAAGATGGCCATTTGTTTTCTTAAAGCCCACTTAATGTCTGCTTAACTCAATTTGTCAGGAAATGTAGAACAATTTCCTCACAGCCTGAAATTTGGTAGTGGTTCAAAGTCAAAAGGCCAGGTCTAGTCCTATTCAAATGATATAATAAACAGTCTTCAAATCGAAATCTCCCTTGAGGAGCTGATGTTTACTTTTTTTAAAAAATCATGTTAGCTGAAAAAGAATAACATTTGCATCCTTTCTTTTTTCTTATTCCTAAAGTCCTGAAATATGTCTACCAGTGAAAAGGGCCATTGCTTGATAATATGAGAAAATAACTTTATTCTCTTTTTAAATTCCACCAGAAATTGGTTTTAGAAAGAACAGAAAAGCTTTTGCAAAGCATCAGTTTCTTACTCTAGCAATCACTTCCAACCTCTTTAAGGAATCCCATTGCAATAAGTGCAAATTTACATTTAATTCAATTTAAAACATCCTTCATTTTGCTTACATTTTTAGCCATTTGTTAAGAGACTGATATTGTCTTTTTATATCCCTTATTAGAAAAGACTAAATGATGGTTTTTGAAAATATTTTATCTTGAAAATTGTATGAATTAATATGGAGGCTGACTTTACCCCCATCTCAACTCACGATGAATCGCTTGGCTAACTCCATATGCTTAAATATATCTATCTGGTCATCGGAAGACAGAAAGGAATCTGAAGACATTTCTAAGATAACCGACGGGGGACTCCCTTAAATATTCCAAGGATATATATACTTTCTACAATCCCAAATTTGTACTTCATACAAGGCAAACATGGATTTTGAATAAAATCTAAACCAAAAAATTTGATTTTTGTTTGTCCAACTTCTGCGTTCAAAATATTTAAATTTTGGTTCTTTGCATTGCTGCTTAGTAGAACTGGGAGCTGATTACTGATGCTAATTGTAAAGAATAATTTCTCAGCTCATTATGCGTATAAGGTGAACTAAAGAACTGAGTCAATTATCTGGATAATTTGTTCAAAAGGTATTAATTGGGTAGCTAATATGTACTAAAAATTGAGGCAAAAGTAAAGTTTAGGGATGTAAATTATCTGGATACTACCTGAAAATTTCTCTACCAGTAAAGAAAGCATTAACAAATGTAGTTTCCAAATAGGAGAGAAAATGGTATGACTTAAAGGGGTAGGTGTGGGAATTAAATGCGTGCTTCAATGTAAGATGAATAGCAGCCTATGTTTTGACTTAGAAATATTACCATAAAATCTCATCCATGAACTAGTATTCTGTTCATAGGTTTCCTTTTCCACACATCAGAGGTTTAGTTCAATAAGCAATATAATGTTCTAAGAAAAGATTTGATTGAGGAAGAATCAGAAATTAGAATATGGAGCCAGAATATATTTAAATGCATGGCAGTGCAGGATACTTTGTCTGTAGGTTGCAAATATATAGTCCTGTGGCATTTTATATCTTTTCTAATCTCCCTGACAGTGTCCTATATTTTTACCCATGAGGAAAAAAGTATCAAATTCAGAATTTGCTATCTTGATTCTGGAATATATTCACTAAATAAATGATTAACTGCAACAAAAATACCTATAGGAAAGTCTAGTAGTATATTATTTTCCTAGAAATAGTTTGATCAGTGAAAATATTCTTCTGTAACACGGAATGACTAAAGGTTGTCCTACGTACCAAACACAGAGAATTATTTTTATTATCAAGATAACACATACTCATTATAGAAAACTTGAAAAATGCATTTTGGAAATGGAAGAAAATCATCCATAATCCTATTATTCAAAGATAACTTAACATGGTTAATATTTTGGTATATTTTCTAGCAGTCTTTTTAATTAACTTCTTAGCAAGGCTATAATTATATGGTATCTAAGCAATTGTACAAACTTATTTTAAATTGTATTTTTTAACAGATTACAAAATTAATGAATATTTATTAAATCTAACTTGAACAAAAAAGTTAAAAAAAGAAAAAATCATTCTGTTTCATCATTGGAGGATATTTGTTTTAAACCTGTTCATGCTGCATTTTCCCCTAGCCTACTTAATTTTAGAACTATGTAACATAAAACAGTCATATAGACTTATTATTGCTTAATTTTTTATGTTTTTTACTTTAATTGCCCCAACCCAGTTTTTTAACAAAGATTCTTAGCTATCAATGGAAGTAAAAATCTCTTACTGTTCTCTGATGCTTTGATTTGTAAGAGGGAAAGAGAGAACTTGTTTAGTAACTCTCCAATGCTGGCTTCCAATAACAGTGTTTTGTTAGCAGATGCCAGAACTGAATGGCACTAGTCATTGTGTTAAGTAGCCATCCTATATCCCCAGAGTTTTCTCCTGAACTGGGAAGAATGGACTACAAGAAAATCATTTCCTGGTACTGAAAATGAAATGAAAACCAAAGAGAGATCATCTTTGGGGCCTTCTAAGTTTGGGTCAAAATAAGTAAAGATACTTGGTTTTGTCTCTTCTTGAGTTACAAATTTTGACTCATCACTTGGTACTCTTATACAGTAGACTCTCAGTTAATTAGCACCCACAGGGATGGGTAGATGCCAGATAAATGTACCTGGGACTCTCAAGCCACCAGCAAAACTCTCACTCAAGCAATCGGCACCAAAAAAATCTTTGATTTTTTGTGGGTCACTTGAGATTGCCTATCACTTGAGTTCTGTTTAACTGAGTGTCTACTGCAAAGCCTTCAAGTAAACATGCAAAGAAAGTAGTGCTATTACACATCCTTGAATAGGTGGGAATATCTTTCTGTTTTTTAACATGCAAAAGATAATTTCAGTGCACACCATTTGGGGGTCACCATCCACTCCCCTTCTCTATAAACAGTAGATACTGCTTTGTTTCACTTATGAATTTAGGGAGTTAAGTGTTAGGAAAGGTTAGTTGTTTGTTATTTAATCTTACATTTGTTCAAATATTTGTAGGATAGTGCTTGATCTTTATTATTGCAAAGTTTTGTCAAAATACATCAAAAAGGCGTGTCTACTCAATGATACTTTTTTAGAACCGCACTATGACTTTTTAATACTGAGATAGTATTAAAAAGTATCACAGAACTTCTCTTTAATTTTGTCCTCAATTATTACAGTTTTTCAAGTGTTCTGGTTTCCTCAAGTAGACTCATAAATTGTAGATAATCTTTCTATTCTTTGACTTCCACCTTCTGGGGAAGCTTCTCTAGTTTGTCATCTATATCAGTGACCTAACTTTTTTGCAATGACAATTTGGCCTTTAATGCAAATTTAATTTTGTTTTGCATTTTTAGTTTTCACACTGTCCTCTTCACCATCTAACTCCTTATCATCTTATCCTAGTATCTTTTCATCTTACCCAGTTTTCTCTTTATGGCTTGCTAATCCATTTCATTAGAATTCTTGGTTTTTCAAATTCTATTGAAGATGCTAAGTTGTTTCCTAATTGGCTCTTGGTCATTGTGAGAGTTCTGTACTTCTGAGCATTGTTCTCCTACCTGAAATGAGATTTTTCATAGACAATGCATTGTCAAAAATGTTGTTATGTTTACTCATCTCAAAAGGTGGACAGGTATCCAACATTCTGTGCATATTGCTTTTACTCTCTGCTTCAATTCTAGTCCAGTTCTCTTTTGGAGCTCTACCCCATGACACAGTGATAATCACAGCTCTTATATTTATATATTTACTTGTGTCTAGCAAATTTATTGTCTTAAAGCCTACTATCTTGCCATTAAATTTTCTCTCACCATATTCCTTAACTCACTGGCACTCTAAAAGATGCAACACATGAAACATTCAAATTCAAAGAATTTATTCCTAATAGAATTTTGCCAGTCCCACCCCTCCTGTAGTTTACATAGGGGACTACAATTCCTATGGAGATATGTGTCATTATCACGGCATCCTTTCTGGCTTCCACTCATAGTATCCTAGGTTGTTTTATGGACATTTCTATCACTAAATTATTGCAGGTAGAAGAGGAAAATAATCGTCTTTAGTTAGAAGGGAAAGGAAGGAAGTAAACATTCACGCTACTCAAGACTAGTAGCTGCATAGGAAAGAGAGTGTTGCCCAGTCTTTCAGGTTGGCACAAACCTTGACTCTTTGATATGCAAATCAGATACTTGATAAAAGATAAGGATATTTCTATCAGTTTTTAGAAAGGCAGGCTTTCTGGTTCAATAGTTCAATAGCACAGCTGGTTTCACCACTGGCATTTTTCAATTAAGTTCAATCTGTCTTGAAGGAAATTACACTTAACTTTTTGTCATCATGTTGACTGTCAGTCCCCATTTATTTTAAGAACTCCAGTCTATTTTCTTTTTCTTCAAGCAAATTTATCGACAAGTTCCAAGAGGTAGGCAGGTGTTGTCAACCAAATGTCATTGTAAACCAAAAGTCAAGATTTGCATCACCTCTTCTTACAGGACATCACATTGAAAGTTTGCATTCAAATTCTCTCTTGGAGTGTGACCTCTCCTTATAACTTCTTCTTTACATTTGCATCTTTACCTGGAAATGGTAGCAGACCTGAAAGAAGTATATTTATTTTTAGTCCTGTCATTTGCAAGGCACTTTGAGCTTCTAAAAAGATGCTTAGAATCATAAAATGCAAATCAATCATTTATCATAATGATACATTTCAAAATATTTTTCCATTTGGGGGTTTTATTTTTTCATTATCAAAACTACACCTTGGTTCTTTATGAAAAGATTTTTGTACTTTACACCATAGAAAAAAAGTTTCTATTGGCTTGAATTACTGGGAAGGAGGTGTGCAAATGGCCCCAAGTTATACATTTGCAGAGGAAATATCATCCAGATGCTCAAGTCAGCCTTTTCTTGGCAGACAACTAAGAACTGAAACTAAGTCTAAAATCTTTAACAAAAGAATTCCACAATCTCTTACCTTGGAACGGACATTAATTAAAAGAAACAGTCATCTCCCCTGTGATCAAAGTTTAACCACTATTAATCGGAGTTCATCACACAATTAACACTTTGAACTGATTAGCAAATGGAATTCATAGAAAGAAAATTTGAGGTTAGACTAGGGAATGGACATATTCTCTTACCCAACTCACTGTCCCTCATCTTTAAAAAAAAAAAAAAAAAGAATTAAGCACTCCAGTCATAACGAACTGGGCAGATTTTGTTTTCGGTGAGGTGTTTGCCATTACATATTGCACATAATGTATGGCACTGTTAGGAGGGAAAAATTGGAGTCAAAGTGGCTGGAAAGTTAGGTCTGCTCTGTAGCACTGTGAGATTGTTGACATCTGCCGAGGTTGGAGCGCTCAGTAAGCAGGAAATGGGGTGTCACTCTGAGTGGTAGTTTACCATTATCCTGGCATCCTAATGAAGTGTCTGCAGTGCACAGAGCTTCTGGATGGCATCTTAACGCACGGCTAAGCAAAAGCACTTCTCTCCCTGTCACTGTCATCCATCTGCCTGCACCCTACTGTAGCCAATGGGATGGAACCATGCTACAATGTGCTATAAGCCATTTAGAGTTGCACATTGCATAATCAGTCCCATCAAATATGTAAAAAATGGCTATTATTGGTTATTTTTCTCAAACTCTGGCACCTGGAGTTTGATACATTAAAGTCAAACTTTCCCAAGTGCTGTTTATGCTATTAATTCCACTTTCCCCCTATTATCTAAATGGGAGTGAGTTGCATCCTCATTGTCTTAAGACCTGTTAATGGATTGAAAGAGTTGTATGAATATTCATTAAAAACTTCACTGTACATCACACTTGGTGAATTCATCAATTTACAATACAATGAAATGGTCATTGTCTTTGATATACCCATTTTTAAAGAAAGGGCAAAAATAAATCAGCTCAAATCACAGATTAGTTGTTTTTATCTTAGAATACATTATTTAGCTTTCAGTGATAGTCTCAGGTTTTTCAATAGATTTCTTTAAAGACAGTGCATTTCACCCAGTACATTTGCATTTTAAGCTAGTATTGTCGATGTGGGATGATTAAATTTGGTGCTTTAAGATTACCTCTGATGAAATTGAACTGCAGTAGAGAGAAGGATATCTGTTGTTACATGGCATAAGTAGAGCAAGGTGTGTGTGTAATCCTCCCGAAACTTCTAGCTAGACCGTGCATGATCGTCCACACATGGCTGCAAAGCAGCTGGGCTCTCATGGCAAAAACTGAATGGAAAGATAGACACAAAGCTAAGAAGGCGCTTTCTGAGACAGGCAGGGGCAACAGGAATCTACTATAAATGGTGGAGGTGGGGGGTGAGGTGGGGTTAGATAAACAAGAGGGCATAATATAATTTGGTTGCATCAGGAATTTTTCACAGACATTAAAACTATGGTAAACATAACAGCGGGGAGGCGTGCACTGCAGCACAGTGGGAAGCGTAAAGCGTCTGCCCGCCTGTGCCTGGCTCCAACCACTGCTAGAAGTCTCTGACTTTCATTAGCACTCAACAATTCACCCAGTTCACCCAGAAAAGGATGAAAATCCCAGCAGCAAAACCCCTCACTAATTATTGTAAATGCTCCCAGGTTACAGTATTTGGGGGACAATGATGGCAGGATGATGTTAAACTAGAACAAAAGAGTCGTTCTGAACTTAAAAAAAAATAAATAAAAGTGTTTGTTTGTTGTTTGTTTGAAATCAATGTAGCTGTTCATTCGATTGGTAAGGCTGCGTGTTGGAATATTAGACCACCTTTTTACAATGAAATTTTAGCTGCCCCAACTAAAGTGTATACAAGTCCTTCTGAGCAGTAAAAGTAGGAGTGAATTTCACAAATGACTTCTTTCACCAGCAATCTCTACCTCCAAATTTATCCAAGCGTGTCTCTGAAACAGAAACTGTTACCTTGGGAGGAAATTTGTAATAATACAACAATTAATATGAAACCGAATGTAACACGGTAGGCACACTAATGCACTTCACTGCAAAATACTGCACATCAGGTTAAAGTATTTAACACTTTCCCACCCCTCTCCCATGTAATGGAGATATTTGAGAAAAATAATGGGCTTCTTCAAAGGGGGAGTAGTTTGCTATTGATGTCCAGAAACATTTAAAATGGTAAAGTTTTTTTTTTTTTTAATGGAATGATAGGTGTTTATTTTTGCTAAATCCAGGCTTGGGAATCTGGTTTCTTCATTCATATCCCCCCAGCTGCTGTCAGCATTACATGTGCGAATATTTCTCCAGACCTCATTTGCAAAAGAGTCGAAGCAATATTAAACACCACATCCAAACCCCTTTTATACACACAAAGAAATGGGAAAACACATCAGAACTAGACCATTGAGAAAATCCTCCTTTCAAATTTACTGTTTGCTTCACATGCTAGTATAAAATAGCCCTCAAAGTCCCGTTTGTGATCCATTTGAAACAATCTTGATTTGCTTAAATTGTCACATTCTTCTTGCACATTTCTTCTTAAATGCAAAAATGGCAAAGAATTCTCCTCCCTCTTCATTATAAAAGTGCAGAATTTCTGGCTTGTTTATTCCTAATGGAACACTTGAGAAAGAAGAAAATATATAAATATCTCTTTCAGAAGATTAGTTGTCTCAATCTTTTTAAAAGAGATTATTTGTTCATTTCTTATCCATGGTAAACAACTTGGGCTTTTTATTGTAATTTTCCATTGTCAAATTAATGCATTTCACTTCACTGATTTGTCCCCATGCTTTTAATATCCTATTTCTTCTATACTATACTTTATGTCAATGTATGTCATTAGGACATAGATAATTAGGAATACAACCTAAGCAATATTTTAAGCAAATTTGTTGGAGGAATCTTCTATTTCACCCTAAGTCACTAAAACAGAATCTGAAAAATAAAACTCAAAATCGAACAAAATAGAACTATGTTTTACTACTCGTGAGAACATATTTCCAAGCTAAGGATTTCAGGCAAGAAATGGCGTTAAGTGTTTTGAGTATTTCAAATCAAACATCAGAATTTTTTTCTGATTTACTGGCAGATATCCTATTGACAAGGTCAAAAACAGAGGAAAGTCTGGCCATGACAGAAGAGAGAATAAGCATTTAAGAAAAAAAAGTGGACAGTTTATCAACTTTAATTTCTAAAGGACTATGCAGTCCCTTTACAGAATGTAGAGGAATGTCTCCTAACTATAATGAAAGTGTCTCTGTTTGTTCACCTACCATATATGTGGTTCTTCAAACATTACATTAAGGATGTTAATGAAAAAAATGGATAATATTTTTAAGATACTATAAAGAGAGAGAGGGATAGAAAAGCAAGCTGTGGCAGAAAACCTGGGCTCAGCAGCTTTCTGGGGGAAATGGGGAAATGTGACTATGTGATTTATAATGAGAAAAGGTATCTACAACATACAATTTTCTACCTAGCTGCAAATAATAATTCATAGTGATGTCCCTTCCAGATAAAAGACCTTTGCTATGTAGGACCCATGTGGTAAAATGATCATGATAAATGTCAGACCAGTGCAGGTAACGGCTTTACAAACCATTAAGATTAGCTGGCTCTCTTTTCCGATGATAACAGTAACCATGCTGTGACTCTACGTGGTAATAATATCTCAGTCCTGATAAATGCCAGAGCCAGGCAGAGGTGTTTATCATTCCCAGTTCAGAAATGCTGACTAAAGTTGCCACATGTTGCCTGCTTTTCTTCTTTTACAATAGTCTCACAATTAAAAAAAAGAAAGCTGAATCATAACATTATTTTATTCCTCGTTTCTTAATAGGTTTTGATGTGTGTAGTACCGAGTCTTCTCTACTCTCACTGTCACTGTGTGGCCACGTCAAATGAACAAGCCAGAAAAACAGCTTACCATGCTAACCATTATCTCTTTTGCAGAGCCTTTTGTTCAAAATGAATGGTTATGCATAAAATTTAATGTATTTCTTTAAAAAAAAAATGTTTTTAACCCAAAAGACAGGGGCAAATATTTCTTAGTTAGCATTTGTCTTAATGGCATGACAGATCCTAATTGTTTTCAAGTGAGATTTTCTAAATCTTTTATAAATTTGTCTACCAATGCAAAGAGACACATTAAAAACTTCATATCTAGAGAAGTATTTTTGTAGGGTTTTCACCCTTAAGAAAATGTACGAAGATAATGCTTAATATAAATAGCGACTTGAATCTTTGAAAAGAATTACTGGTTTATGATTAGGAAGATAAAAAAATGACTCAAAATGATAAGCCTTGTTTGTTTGTTTTTTAAAGCTTGTAAAACTAGCTTTGTATGAACAAATATAGTTTAATGAAAATTCTCACAAGAGAACTGAATTTCAAAGAAATAAACTGGCGAGCTTTATTTTCTCAGTACACACTATGGCCTGAGGATGAATTAGTATCATTTGTAAGTTACAGAAATCTACTGGGCCACCATGACAACTCCAAAATTACTTTGAAAACAAGAAATTTTATGGAGGACAAAACAATCATGCTCTCCTGTAAAGACTGCTGCTAACGTGTGAGCCCTTGCCTTAGTATTCAGTTCAGACAGAGACGAGCATTGTTGCAACATTGAGAAAGTTTGGTTTACGAGACAGTTTTAGGTTGGTGAATTTTAGGAATTACCATCCTAAAATTGTTTAGACCAAAGCAAATCCATTGATTACAAGTTATTGAGAGCCTAAAACTTGAATATGTGCCCTCAATGTGAGGTCAGTGCACCAGACGTCCCTAGAATGACATAAATACAGTTACATGAAAAAGACAAGGTGATCTCATTACTTTCCTGAATGCACGTGTGGATGTATAAAGGATAATACTTTGAAGGCCTTCAGAAATGGACTAAATAAAATTTTACATTCATTGCTTTAGTATTCATCACAATTCTGAATTCTTTTTTTATGTACGGGGTCTGGCACAAATAATGCCCCTTTTTTATGAGCTGGTAGCCTATACCAAATCTTTTATTACAAAATCATTAGCATGCATGGTTATGATTTTGTAATAAAAATCATATCTCAAGTCCGGGCGTTACTTCTGCTGGACCCTGTATTTTTGGTCATAATGAGCTGACATCTCAGAAGTTGTCGAATTTAAGGGTCGTCTTAGAGGATCCCTTCAGTCAGAAGAAAGGTATAAACTTCACCGGTACTTATAGTATGATAGGTCTTAAATGTAAACATCTCTTAGACACACTTTGTACTTGTTCTGCCCTTCTGGATTATAAAAGACAGAAGACAAGGACCAACTCTGGATCTGCCAAAGTTTGCACAGGAGCTTTAATGTATTTGTTTTCTTCAACCATATATACATATTTAATACTTTTTAAATCATATAAGAACTAGATAAATTTATTTTCTTTTTAATAATTTTTGGATTGTTTATTGCCAGAGAGTACAAGTAGATGCAGAAAGAACTAGAGATTGCCCTTAAGATTAGGTTTGCTCCTAGCAGTATGGCCCAACTCTTCCAGGACGAGGACCAGAAACGGCCTGTGGAAATGGTGCTAAACCTGCCGTAAGGTAAGGCCTTCCTCACAGGTTAAGCACTTACAGCAGTCAATTAGCCAGAGTATTTTTGTCACTGGTGTTGATTAGCTATAGTTAATTGCATTTAAGAAATTCTTCCCAAAAGGGCTTTTTTATTCAAAAATCAGGCAAAATATTTTCATCTCCTGGAAAGAGAAATTGAATACAAGAGAAGTCGGGTGTGCCAGTGAGGTGATTAAGTCTAATTCTCAGGTGATCCCCACCAAACAAAACGAAAGAGGTCTTATATGAGTCAAGTCAATTCAGTTCCTACTGCAAATTACAAACCTCTGTTCTCAAATCGAACTGTTTTGACATAGGTTCTCAACACCTAGAGTCAAACGTAGCAGGTATTGCGGGCTTTGAGAATGTGCCTTCCTTTTCATTTAATATAAAGTATGGCTTTTCTGGTTTGAAGGGGGCTAAAGAAGGTGGAATCTTGAAAAAGTGCAAATCTCCAACCTCAGGTTAGCCTGAAAGCCATTGTTTATGATACAATGATACTTTTATTTAGGATGCATTGTATCTACTTATGATATAAACAAACAGTCTTAGATTGTGGGCAGCAGTCTACGCATTTACAAAACTGTCGCACCATGAGCTGTTTCTGTTTTTAGGAAAGAGTACTAAAGCGTAAAATTTATGACTTCACACGATTTTAGGAACAGCCTTGAACCATAAGTAATGAGTTGGGGCTGATAAAGATGATTCAAAAGAAAGATTTTAATGGCACGGAGACTTACATTCAATAAGCGCTTATTATATGTGCATTTGTGTGCACTGAAACACTTAATTCTACTAACAATTGTATGAGCTATGCACATATATAGATTTTTGGTACTTTCAGGAACTGGAAGCATCAAGAGTTCAAGCAACTTGCTGCAGATCATACAGCAGAGCAAGACATCTAAGCTAGCTTTTTTAGACAACTCTGTAATATACTGTTTCCCTTACTTATAACATGAGTTTGAGGTATATGTCTATTTGTAGTTGTGTGTGAATCTTGAATTTGCCTTGGGAGTACATCTTCCTAAAGTACATGTAATTTATTTAAAGGAATGTATCAAGCACGTTGCGTCATGCCTTGGATGATGATGATCCCTCAATACCCAACTCAAGTTTTATAATTAAAAGGCATATCCTGAAAGATTTGTAAGCAGTTGCAGGGTACACTAAACACATAAAATGTTCTCTTCTCAGAAGATAACCATTCCTCCTATAACCCAGGACAGTCTCTAACTAAATTCTGATATAAAAAGTATAAACCAGATACAAACTAAACTGCCTTCTTCCTAATATAGCCCTGACATATAAGTGATGACCATCTTTCTTCATACAGGATACGTTATACATTCCAGAATAACTTTCAGAAGCAGAACAGCTGGGATACTGCTGACCTCCTTAAGACAAAGGGTTACAGTTATCCTTTAAGAGTTACAGATAAAGACAATGCAAAGTGCTCTTGATACCTTGGTTACTGGGAGAATTTAGCTTTTTCTTACTCTGGTGGACCTCTGTAACAAAGCAGAATTAATTTTGAAATATGATCCAACACGTGGCTATAAATAAGTTAAGAATAATAAATGCATGAATGATAAGGCCAGAAAATGGTCCAGCATTCATCAGGTCCTATGTTTTGCACAGCACAGAGCTCTTTCCATAATTATGTAACTTTATCTTATCTCTTTGCAAAAAGGCATTTGGTTGTAAATGTCCTTGTTTTAGTAGCAACATTTCATGCAGATAAATGCAAATGTAACTATCGTAAACCATATTTTTAAAAAAATGTGTCCTCGAAACCATGAATCAGGGGAAAACTAGAAAACCATGTCCTTATCATAACATTAAAGGCTATTTCACATCATGTAAGAGAGGTTAGTTCTCTAAGTAGCCTGGAATTATTTTTGAAGAAGCTCATTTACATCAGAGTTTGATGTGGTTTGGAATATGGGGCCAGGTGGGTGAGCAGTGGGCATGAGTAAGAAACAGTGTACTATTTTAATGTATACATGTGCATTATGTGTAGTTTGCATAACTTTTTCTTCACTTTTGGTTGGCCAAAATGAAGTCCTACTGAGAGGTTTTCTATGCAGTTATGGGTTCACAGCTTAAAGCTTGGACAGGCTATTAGGATATGGGTAGGGTACTAAAATGGAAATATTAAAGAGCATAGAATAGATACACAATAGGTCACTAGAGAATGAAAGTAGAATAAATGGGAGTGAAAGGGGAAAAATTATGGAATTTATTAGTGCTAGAATGATTTTTGTATAAGTCTCTTTGTATACAATTCACCTAAGAGGTTTTCTAAATTTCCATGTAGAAAAAGTTCCTATTTTCCCCCCTTTGGTCATAATGTGAAAAAGTCAGATATATCTCTAAGTCTTCTCAAAATTCTCAATACTTCACAATAATGAGAAGCCATATGCTGAAGGAGAAATGTTAATAGAAAATGCTGTCTTTCAGATGCTCACTGAATCAATTGAAGACAGTTGACACATCTTTAGTAAGCTGTGTATGACTCTTAGCTCATTAACCACTCCTGTATTATGTATGTGGATTCCAGTTCCTAACATGACACATCGATAAACCAGATCTGAAAAGGTGTCATTTTGATTTTAATGTTTCCAATTGTATTTTTAGATGTTCTTCCACTTAGAAGTGTTTCTGTTATTTCCTGATTTTACAAGCTATGGAAGAGTGGGTGTGGTATTGATTTGAATGAAAACCACTGCTTTCCTATATAACCTTTTCAAAGATCTTATTCTGATGATATTGTAAGGAAAATAAATCGCTCATCTTTACTAATATCTCAGCCATCTCTATTCCATTGTATAGTTCCCCTTCCACGTATGTATAACCTAGCCACAAATGTGTACGTATCACTATTCAGTTATTCAATTCCTCAAGAGTGTGTGAAAGAAAAGGAGAAAAAAAAATTTTCTATAAAATATTCTTCATGTAGGATGTGTCTTAGAAGCAGATATGGAAACCACCGTATACTTTTATGAGGATTCTTACATGTAATTGAACTGCTCACCAATCAGATTATCAGTCTCTCAGCCTGTCACAAAGTATTTAGTGTTGTGAAATGTCAGACTACCATAGCAAGTGCATTGTCACCAACTCATGCCAACTCAGTTCAAGTATTAACATGTACACTTTGAATGCTCACTGCAACCAGATAGTATGATTATTGCCGAAAATGAAAGATGAACCAGACCCAGCATGGACCTCAAAAATAGTAAGGGAGGTGGGGAAAATGGGTAAACATTGACAGAGTACTTACTTTTTACTAGTCACTGTGCTAGATACATTACATACTATTTTGCTTAATCCATAAAACTGGCCTTTTAGGTGCTATTCAAAGAAGTAAGAAATTTATCCATGACCACACAGCTAATAAAAAAAAAAAAAAAAGAAAAGCTGTCATGGAATTCAAAGCTAGGTCTGTCTATTCCAATCCATGTTCAGGTTTATCATTTGTTCACTTATTCTTTCTTCATTCATTTAACCACTATCTGCCAGTATATATGACTATTATAGCTTTACAGGAAAAGTCCCACCTTGGGAGACATTAGCAGGCATTGCAAATACTGTGTGGAATGTTGTATAAATAGAATGTCCTAAGTGCAATGGAGCATAGACAAACTGACTCTGTCTGAGGAAGTTCATAGTTCTTTTACTGGTGGTTAAAGAGACTTAGTAATGTTTTAGTTTCTCCCAAAACACAATGGTAGTGACCTTGCAAATTTAAGTATTTTCAATGAAGTAACCCCTAACATTTCTGAAACCCACCTTTGACTAGCTCTCATGTTCCCTAAAACTGAGGTTTGCTGGATCTAACCATTCGGATTACTCCCTACTCATCATCTGTCCAGCTTAAGGTATGACTGCTACTTCTGTAGTCCTCAGTGTCAATGGGTCACCTTTTTGGAGACTCTGACATTGACTTGATCACTACTATGGCCAGAGATTTTAATAGAATTATAAAGTTCTCTTCTCCTCCCCTCCCCTTTTCTCTCCTCTCACCTCTTCTAATGTCATGTGTATCACCTGACACAAGTAGTTTATCAGATCTTCAGGTAAATTCCACTACCAGGATGGGCTACGTCTTTGTATATAATCATCGGTGTGTGGCATTAGCTTAGATGGCTAGATAAGGATCCCTGAGAGCTCTGTCCTGGGCATACTGCACTGCTTTTTGAGCTTCTGGTATCCCATAGGCTCCACTTGGTCTTATGAAGCATAACGTGGTCTTACTGTCATTTAGCTACAAGGGGTCTTTCTACCCTGTGGCCAAAAGATGAGATCTACTGTCTACTGTGTTGTTACTACTGGCTTTTCTGTTTCTCTGTCTTCCTCCCGCTTGTCTCTCTTGTTTGCAGTTGTCTAATCCATATTAGGTTGGAACTCTTCTAAGAATAACTGTGATTTTGAAAGCTCTGACTATGGGAGGTATTATTTATAGAATTTTGTGGTTTTAGGAGGAAAAGGAAAAGCTTCCAAGCACAGTTCTACTAGGAAGACTGCCCCACATCTCACGTTAGCCAAATACCATCTTCTCCAGGATATTTGCCTGTGATTCCTTTTAAAAATGTTTTCTTTTGTTATTTTTTGCAGCAGCATATTAAAAAAACTGGCAGTTTCTAAAATAACTCTTTCTTCCTCCACTATATTTGATATACTTCCTCCTCCTATATACTTAGTAATAGGTGATTGTGCATGGGGCTTTAGGGAGCGTGTCATATTAGGAACCGCGTTTGGCTTTAGTATTAGAGACCCATCCCTAAAGTCTTCAGTACACAAGAGCTATTTTCTTAATGTTAAAGAAATTCGGAGACAGTTCAGGATTGGTGTGACTACTCCACAGACTCAGGGAAGCGCCTTTGCTTGGTCTCTGTTCTCAAGGTCATCTCATGGTACAACTCTTTATTGATATTCTGAAGCACATAAAGGTAAAACCACTAAAAAGCCAAATCAGTACCCTGTACATGGCCTCCCTGAAGTCCCATGTAACACTTTGACTTAAGTCTTATTGGCCAGTCTTGGTCACATGGTCTCCCCAGTTGCCAGGGAAGCTGGGAAATGAAGTCTTCTAGCTGGGTACATTGCCATTCCTTCAACCATGGGCTTGTCTTGCTAAGAATGAAGAGAAGGGGTGGGTGGGTGCCTTACATATTATTCTCTTACATACTGTCTTTTGCATCAGTGACCTCTTTGGAATCATCAGGATCTCTGTGCTAGAAGTTAGAGATAAAGTATAGAAAGGAAAATTAGCTAATTACTATGTATACAGACTTTAAGTTCAATAAATGATTATAATTCTAGTCCCTGGTTAAAACTATGGTAAAATGAATTCTCTAATGCACTAAGTAACTCAATTTTTATTATACCATCCATGCTCATAAAGGAAAAAAAGAAAGAAATGAAAGGAAGGAAAGCAATCTATGTGGCATGTAATTTCAAAGAACTTCCTATTTTTTAAATGTATATCACTAGGTTTTATACTTTCAACTCTTATTTTTTCCACTTTCCTAATTTATATCTAAAACAAAATGGGTTAGGAAGACATGATAGTACAGAAGTAATAAAAGTATTCTTTACTCTTTCACAATATCAAGAAAACACTTTGAATCATAATGTGTGACCTTGTATGTTTGTTCCCTACTGCTGCTGTAACAAACAGTGGTTTTTAAACAATGCAAACCTGTTACCTTATATTCCTGGGGGTCAGAAGATGGAAGTCAGTTTCCCTGGGCAGAAATCGGGGTGTTGGCCGGCCTATGTTCTTCCTGGAGGCTTTATTTCTTTTGCTTTTCCAGTGTTTAGAGGCTGTCTTTATTCCTTGGCCCATCCCTTGATCACATAGCTATTCGTCCCTCTACTTCTTTGTCACATCACCTTCTCTCTCCGCTCTCTCCAATGCTCATCCTCTTGGTGACCTTTTCGATGACACTGGGCCTACCCAGATAATCCAGCCTAATCTCCCCATCTCAAAATCCCCAATTAAATCCCAGGTGCCAAATCCCAGCAGCTGGGATGTGGGCATCTTTGCCATTCCGTTATTCATTCTACCACACCTTATAAAATGACAAAACACTTCTGAGAACTGATTTAATACCTGATCTGAATAGGAAGATCCTGTCAAAGCCACACTGTTGATGCTTTCATATTACTGTGATCTAATTTAGAGTCAAAATAAAGAGACCTCATGATAAGGATGTTGCGCATACCTATTTTGTCTGGCTGCCAAGCCTTAGTCCAAAATTTTCCTAAGAAAATTCTCTCATGTGCTTATGAAATCTAATTGTTTTCTAATCTTTTTTTGGTTGTCGTTTTTTTTTTCTTTTTCAGAAAAGCAAGATAACAAAATAAGAATTGAAACTATGAAGTCTCTTGTACAAAAACTCCCTCCACCAAATCGTGACACCATGAAAGTTCTCTTTGGACATCTAACTAAGTAAGTGGTAATGGTTTCTTGTTGCTTTGTCATTTACTCATTACCTAAATGAGTGATATTTAATTTGAAATCTCTAAGACAACACCTTCCAAATGCATCAATCTCATATTTTCCTTTTTCACTGATCTAAGTCCTTCAGAAGCTGGAGAATGTACTAGAGAGAGTAGGAAGGAGAGCTACAAAAGAAACTTTGAATGAATTTATTTTTCCTGGCCTCTTCAACAAGTAGACATTTGCTGATTGATTTTCTGAACTCTAAGCAGAGCCCTGGAGTGGGCCATCTTTACTTTGTTTTATAACATAATGGCAGAGTGTGAGGTGATTCAGACATGAGTTCTAAAGCTAGCCTTGCCATGTACCAAGTGCTATGACCAGAGATGTTACTTGAACTCTTTCAGTTTTGATTTACTCATCTGTAAAATGTTAACTCAGATTAATAATGTGTCATCCACGTAAACAGTTAGAATATAACAGGCAGGGGAAGAAAAGCAAGGGTAAAAACCCAGAGGAACCAAAGACCTTGATGTATCTGAAAAGCAGAAAGCAGGCCAGGATGGTTAGAACCTAATGAACTGAGAGAATGGTGATAGGGGGTCTCAAAAGTTAGACGGGTATCAGATCACAAAGTTCTTATGGGCCGCAGTGAGTAATTTGTATTCCATTGTAAATAACAGTGAAAAACCACAAAGAGAGCTAAATTTAAGAAGTATGAAAGATCACTCTGGCTGCCGTGTGGAGAGTGGATTGCAAAAATGAAAGCAGGGAGCTCTATTAGGAAACAACCCTAGGGTTCCAGGCAAGAGATAATGGTGGGGCCCTTAAGGAGGTGTTCTGGAGGTGGGTCACTTGGATTTGCTGCTGGTTGGGATGGGTGAGGAAGGGAAAGGAGAAATTAAGGGTGCCCCCTAGGGTTTGAGTTTGAGCAAGTGGAGAAATGATAGCTCTACACAGATGGGTAAAACTTGGGGAGGAGCAGATTGAATAGGAAGAGCAGGCTGAGGACTTCCACTGTGGCCATGTTGAGTTTGAAACGACTGTGATTCATTTGCCCTCTGTCGACACCTTCCTTAGATAAGGCAGACCTCAATACAAGGGATGAGGTTTTAGCTTTCCCCATATGCATATAGCAACATTAAAGGCTAATAGAGTTTCAAATGTATCGGTCAGCTTTGCTTCTGTGAGATTAAATTTCCTTAATCACCCATTCCTTGGGTCAAGTCATTCCTACAGATGATTCAACTCTTTCATTACCTGAATTTTAATTGTAAATGTAATATATGTAATTGCACACAAAAATTGAAGCAACCATGATATTTGGTTAAAAGGTGAAATTTGCCTACCAGTCACATGTAGTCTGCTGAGCAAAAGTAACTATCATTTTAGTATATATCCTTCTAGATCTGTTTCTAAGCATATGCAAACATATGTGTGTATGGTTGTTTATCGTATTAAAGTGTATCACACAGTACATACTATTCTGAAATACTTTGCGACTCATAGACAACCCTCAATTTCATTAAACAGACTTATCTGATTCTTCCCAAAGATGACATAGTATTCCGTGGTATGGATACTTTATAATTTGCACAACCAGTCACTGCATTAGGTAACATGTTCTAATCTAATTCATCATATTAGTTTCTTTCTCATTTTGCTCCCAAAGGGGAACCTATGTCAAAATTTAGAACATCCCTTATTGTTAGAGTGTCCTTTCTTGTCACATCCAGATACTGGCTACAGTGGGAACCAGTGTGATTTAGTGATAGGATCTTGGATTTAAAAAAAAAAAAATAGAGAGCTCTAGAGTCAAATCCTTGTTCTGTACTTTACCCACTTTATGATCTCAGGCACATAAAATCGGATTAAATAATATCAACCGTATCTTGTGGTTATGAGAATTAAATGAGATAATGCATGTAAAATGCTTGGCACAAGGTAAGCATTCCTCAAATGTTTAATTCTTTTCCCTTAGAATCCAGTCACAGCATGAAAGGGGTTTCAAGTTACAAGTAAATACTGCAGTGCTTATCTCAGTAACTTTAACTGAACAAAGTCATAAAACAAATGGAAAAGTATACTCTTTAATGCTATGGAATACCTAGTTTTGGAGATCTTGAGAAATATCAGTGACTCAGTCTCATTTATCCCCCACCCCACTTTTTTTTCCAATTGAAAGAACAGCTATAAAATGAACTGAGTGTCAGCTAAACCCTCCTTTGGAAAAAGACATACAGAATCCATCTAATTAAAAACCTTCCAAGGATGAGAATGCTCCACCTTCATGCCACATAACCCCAGTGTCAACAATTAGTGCCTGACTGTGTCTCTTCTACCGAAATTAATTTCCTAATTTTGTTAGAAATTTCATTCAATTTAGTAGAGATGGAAATAAATGTTTTTCACTAAGATTTAAGATCAGATTATTGTATCACCTCCACAGTATTCACATTATAAGATTTTTCCTTATAAATAGAGAGAAAAGTGATATTTGCTAGCCACCCACCTTTCTTGAGTGATGTGACCATCTTCAACCCTTGACTGATTTATAAACTGGGTTTAATTATGCACAAGTGTGTGCAAATGATTATATCTTGTTAAGCATTTCTTGCTAAGTTTTTGATAAACAACCAATCGTGGCATGTCATCAAAGCCTCAGAAGACTAAATAAGAAGATTGTTTAACGAGAACTTAAATATATTCATGTTTGAAAGAATCATTAGACTGTTTTCCTTAGTCTTGATGCATTTGGTAGTTCTTCAGAAAATCTACCATCAACACTTGTATGTAATGTTTATTCCAAATTGTTGCAAATATATATATTTTGAAGTTTGTTTAGTGAGGGTCAGGGAACATAATGAAGTGCCAAAAATTCCACTTGACCTACGTACTCTACAGCCAAGAGAACAAAACTCTATTTTTTTGCAGAGCTTTGAGTTAAACATTCCCTTGAAAGCACAGCAACTACCAACTGGGAAAGCTTAATACAGCACAGTTGAGCTAGAAGGTGAATGCAAGTTCTAGCCACAAAGCCGGAATTTTGAATGGGCTGTGGTTCTATTAAGCATAACATTATGCAATGGCTACACAGGCTAACTAGTTCCTGAGTCCAGAGTCCTCATTCTTGATCAAACTCAAGGTCAAGTTCTATCCTTCTGCTGTGGAAGCTTAAGACCAAGAAGTTAGAATAAGTTAGCATTTTAAAATGCCATTAACTAAAAATATATATATATTAATAGCCACTTTCACACATTGACATTACAGTGCTAAGCACTGGAAGGTCCTGGGACACCTTCTGGATCACCATATAAAGGGCAAGTTCTATCTCTGTAAAATTGGTGTCAGTGCATTTTGCTGTAGACTCCTTGTTTGGGAGAGCAGAGAGACAAAGTGAAGATGAAGTTAATGAGAAGGTGAACCTAGAAAGATAAGGTTTACTTGCCTTGCTAATGGGTGGCAGTTGGGGTTGAAGCCTGGCAGAGGATTTATACAAGAAAGAGAGAACCATTGAAGCTATCTACCGGACATTGCCTGGTATGCTTAGTGTTCATGAACGTGCAGGCTAACAAAAGAGTGTAGCATGAGTGAGACAGAAGATCAAAGGAGCCCAAGAGGCCACATGGCAGTTGTAGTTGGATTGGAGTGATGAACATCAAATGGAAAGAAATGATCCAAATAGTGAGACTTTTCAAAGAAAAATTCCACACAGTTTTTATTTCTCTCATTTCTTTATTCCCCCATATCCAGTCAGCCATGGAGGTAAGTCTGAGGTTTGAATGCTGAGTAACTGTGAAAAAAGTCCCTCTGACAGAAATATACAGAAGCAGAAAAGGATACTGTTTAGAAGGATGTGCCCTTTTCTCCATTTTGCAAATACTGAGAAAGGAAAGAGAAAGATGATATGATAGAAAACAAAGGAAATGGGATGAATCCCATTTTGTCAGATGTGTATTGAATCAAGCCTTCTACATGCCAGTGATGGGGAGGGAGCCCTACATGTAACATAGCTCAAGGAAGAAAACCTGTCAAATCTTCACACTTTTGCGTGGTAATCTTCATTTGCATCTAGAAAAGACTGTAAAGATATTTACGGAGATGTTGATATTTCTTTCTCAGAGTTGTTGCATTACAAGAGGTGGTTTTCCTTGTGTGTGTCTTTTTCTCTTTACCAACCGTACAGAAGGAGACCCTGGGCTTAGGAGAACAGGTAAAGAGAACAGGCTTTGGAGGTAGACAGGCCTGAACGTGAGTCTTAGTTCTGTCCCTTTCTGGAGGTGTAACTGCACAAGCCACTTAACTCTGAGCTTTCGTTTTATCATCTGCAAAGTAGATATCATAACAGAACTTATTTCTGTGATGAGTAAATGAATGATCCTTTTAATAGCCCATCTTAAGTCCTAGATAAACATTAGCCACTGGCATATACTATTTTTATAGTGAGAGAAATATAAAATAACTTACTGAAATAAACATAGCAAGGATTGCAAGAGTCTGGGCTGTCCAATTTCCTGGATTCCAGAAAATTCTTTATCTCACCACAGAATCTTTTTCCAAAACCAGTTTCTATGCTGGCCTGACTCAGCCAGTTTCCCCATTCCCCTTGAGGTTATTTTCGCATGTTTGACAAACCACATGACACCTTCACACCATGGACAATCCCTGCGTAAACTCCCCAGACCCACTGGTCTGTCACTGACTCTCCATCCACCTGATCCACATCTAGTCCCGTGTTGTCAGATCCAACTATTTTTAACGTAGAAATCAGGGCTTCCCAAGATACGCGAGTCTACCTTACTTTACGACAGGCATGAAGAGTTTGTAGGTAAACACAGGTCTTTCTGTGCTTCTTATCCAGAGCCTCCTCTCTTGCAGCCACTTCCTAGGGACAGTTCTGCTTGTTGTCTAAGTTATCAGAATGTTTCTCACAGTGGGAGTTTCCTGCCAGGCAGCACAGCTCACAGGCTTTGTAGAAGCCCATAAGTGAGATATTCTCAAGCCCATAGGGCCTTATCCTATACCTCAAATCCACACAGTAAACCCTCTTAGAATCCTATCAAATACTTATCCATCTAGAACTGGTATGGACCTTTTGAAGTTCTGGAATTCCTGTTGCTATCACTAGTAGTAAGGCATTCTCACTACTGCTGTAATTATTTCCCATGTTTTTATTTCGAGGATTAAAACAATACAAGATAATTACAGAAAATTTAGAAAATAAATGCAAAACTACAGAGCTAATTGAACTTGTTAGTCAAATTTACTTTGTGGCATGTATTTTGAAAGCCAAAACAGTCTCAAATTTTTGAGGGGGTGGGAACATAAAAGAACATTCAGTTCCCAGGTAGGTATACATGGTTCAAAGACAGTCAACATGTTTTAGAAACGGGTGGCTTTTAGAGATGGCTTACGAAATAAAGTCATTCACCGACTTCTAAAATTGTCCTTGGGAGAATATATTTGCGGCAGATTTTTAGATGCAAATAAACATTCTTATAGGAGACTTGCACCTTTGAGAAATAGGTTCAAAGGAGAGATAAAAACCTTCCCTTTCTCATTGACTCTTAAGAAAATCTTCCAGCTGTTCGTAGAATTCCAAGGTGAAAAAATGATATGGCTGAATAGACAAATCTCATGGAAGCATGCCAGTTGAATGCCTTGTTGAAAGGCGAAACTGTTGAGCTGTGGCTATTTTGTGAGAGTAAATTGATATTTAAAGCTTCTCTGTGGTCTTCATGGATGTTAAATAAAATATTCTACAAAAGTATGTCAAAGACAACTCAAATAATGATGACCTAGAAATATAAGGGCTGTGTTTGGAAACAATAGTGAGGGAACAATTTGACCACCCTGTCTTCAAACCAGCACAGTGGGTTTTGCTGATATTTCGGGGAGAAAATGAGACATGGCTAAAGAATGGACTGGAAAGCCCATGAGTCCCTGCCCTTCCCGCTGGTCGTTAAGAGCAATGGCCGGTGAAGCTCTCTGCCTCCCGTCAGGCCTCTGAAGGCCCAGGTCTGGTGTGCTTTGGAGCAGGCTGTGTTTTTCTGTGCTGTGTCTGGCACTCCACCCTTTTTTCTGTGCACTTTGGTCTCTCACCCAACCACAATACCTGATATCCAACGACTTGCAGGGCATGAGTATTTTTACTGGAAAATGAGGAACCTGTGCAAAGTATTTTCTTTCTTTCTTCCTTTCTTTTTCCCCCCTTTTTTTCTTTTCCCTTTCCCCCCACCCCCGAGGGACAGGGGCTGCAAGTTGTTTGAAATAAGCCAGAAGCCTAATAGCTCCTTTGCTTGTGTATTTGAAATGGCACCCTAATCACTTTGAAGAACTAATGTGCTTCCTATGGGCCTGAAATTTCTCAACTGGACTCCCATGGCAGAATTTGGCCTGGTAGTTAAGAAAATTAATTACTCTGATTGTGGGAATGAAGCAATAGTTCCCAACTCCCTGTAGTAATCATTAAAATGTCATCTACTTAGGAGACATCTTGGTATAGGATTTATAAGGTTTGTGAGCTGGGGACTAAGGTTCAATGATCCTTCCAGTGGTGGATCTTTATTCTGGAGAAGGCTTTGGGAGATAAAGTTTTTAAGACAGGAGTGAACTTATTACTGTAAATCTTTTGATTTAACATTTGAATGCTAACTTTAACCATTGAATAATAGGAAACAAAACAAA
Source organism: Lyroderma lyra (assembly GCA_004026885.1). NCBI lineage: Eukaryota > Metazoa > Chordata > Mammalia > Chiroptera > Megadermatidae > Lyroderma > Lyroderma lyra. The sequence continues at coordinate 305,790 of PVJL010000702.1, read as the reverse complement.
ACTTAAAATGGCTCCTACCCATCTATCACCCTCTTCTCTATTGTTAGTGGTGGCCCGAGCCTTGGGAGTATTTCTCTCATCAGCGGTAAGTTTTTTGAGTTGCCCAACCCTTCTTCTCCACTGTGAATCTTTTACCTAATGGAAGGAACCAAGGATTTGGAATTAAAAGACATAGGCTCAAGTCCCACCCTTAGCCCTTAGAAACTGTACAGTGAGAAAAACTTTTCATGTCTCTAAGCTTCCCTTTTGCTCATGTGTGAAATAGGTCAAATAAATTTACACTTGTGAAAGTGTTTATTAACTCTAGAGTTGTATCCACCCTTTCTTTCAGGAAATCTTAAATGAGTGATCACTGTATTTCAGGCACAGAACTAGATCAGAGGTTGGAAACTATGGCCCACAGGCCACATCCAGCCTGCTGCCTGTTTTTATCAATGAAGTTTTGCTGAAACACACACACACACACACACACACACACACACTATACATTTATGTATTGCCAATGGCTGCTTTCATGCTACAATAGCAAGAGTTACATAACCATAACAACTTGCACAAGGCCAAAAATATTTACCGTCGGACCCTTTACAGAAAAAGTTCACTGAGCCCTCGACTTGATACTGGAGGCATAAGGAGGACCTCTACCCTCTCGTATCCTATGGTTTGCTGGGATACATTAATAAATGGTTGTAATAAATATGGTGGCATATCACAAGACACCGTGAGAGCACCAACCAGGAGCTGAAATTTAGCCTACAGAAACCAAAGAATGTCTTTTAGAGATGAAACAGGTTATCTTTACGGCTGTCAGATTGGCAGACAGCAGGCCATCTATAAGCACAGAGAATACTGTATATAAAGAGGCATGAAACAGAACTATGGCATGGTAAGGAAATAGTAAGCTCTCAGGAATGATTGGAGAATTAGGAAACATAAAAAAATGTGGCAGAACATAAGCTGAAAATGTAGTAAACTTGAGCTAAATCGCAGAGATCATTATATGCTCTGCTGAGGAATTTGAAATTCATTCTTTAGACATTAGGTAAACCACTGAAGGGTCTGAAGCAGAGATAAGGCAATGCAATTTGTATTTCTAAAGATTGCAGTATTTGTAAGCATTATAGTGTGTAGGAGGGTAAAACCAGTTAAGAGGCTGGTATGATAGTCTAAGTTAGAGATCCCAAACTAAGGGAGACGGGGTGGGGGAAAGGATAGATACAAGAGGCATAAAGAGGTTAATTCAACAGAACATGTTCACCAAGTGCATGCAAGAAGTTAGGAAGAAGGAAGATTCCAGGATGGCACCCAGGTTTTGAGTAGTGGTATCTTTAATTCACATAGAAGAAGGGACAACATTGAAGACATGAAAAAAGTTGAAGTGACTGATCTTACTGAGAGCCCCTGGGTCAGGGGATCTGTGACTACCATCAGTGCTGGGACCTGTGGAATCAATCATGCCGTCCACGTGAGGTTGCCCGTTCTCCTGCTCTCTTGATTTTCTGGGGCTTGTAGCAGATCTTGGGATATAAAAACTTAGTTTTGTAGCTTCTGTCTAAAGACTTCCTATCATTCCTGTCTCCTAGTCTATCAACCCAACTTCTCTGTCCATTGTATTTTCCAGATCCAATATTGACTTCTGTAGAACTACCTTGAATTAATTAGAATTAAGTAAAGAAAAAAAAAAAAAAAACACCTTGATTACACAAGCTTGACCTCCACTATTAAGCATACAAAGAAATTTGGTTCCCCCATTTGTGGAGCAGAGACATGGCAAGCTTCAAACTAGAAGGGGGAAAAACATCCACCAGACCTCAAGTCACCTGATTTCCAGCCCACTAGACCACACTCTGCCTTCCTGCCAACACCAATACTCGCTTGTGTTTCCAAGGGAAGAAGGAATGGTAAAACCAAGAGTGAGAAAGATGAGCCAACGGTGATAGAGGCACAGCCCCATCACTCAAATTCCTCCTTTTTTTTAAATTGAACATCAGCCATAACCCCAGCTCTTTAAGTAGAATGACCTAACTAGGCCCCTGACACATAATGGATTTTCTTGGTGTCTGTCCTCTGTCTCTCCGTCTTCTTCCCTCCCTCCCTCTGATACATTGCTTTCCACCTAAAAGGCACCCAGGAAAGTTTTCTTAGGGGTTCTTTTTAAAAACAAGTTCCACGCCCACGTGCATTAATGCTGCATGTGTGCGTGCATGTGTGAGAGTACGTGCACACTGAGAAAGAGTACATTGTTTTAAAAGAAAAGCAGTGAGGGCGCTGCCTTTTACCACCTCCTTTCTCCTATTTAAATGGAGAGCACGGACCCCAGATGCCCAACCACAGAAGATCCTCTTCCAGAAGCAGCATCTGGCATCCTGGCAAGCCCTTCCGGCGAGTTGTTTGGGGAGCTTCGCAGTTGTCTCTGGGTCTGTCACGTGTATCAAACACCGTGGCCTCTCTGGCTGGCATGTCCGAGCGGCTGCCAACTCCTTTCGGTTCACCTTTAATTCTGAGAACCAGCTCCCTTGTTTGCCTTTCTTACTGGACTTGTTTTTCTCCCCACCACCCTTAAGAATTCCAGGACAAGACTGAGGTCTCACTGCCGTCTGCCTGACAGCGCGTCCAGGCCTCTGTCTTCGGAACCCACGTGAAGCCCAGAGCCTTTTAGCCCTTCATTAAAATAGCCCACTTTTAATAAGATTTCTTCACCGCTTCTTGTCAGTAGTGCTCCTTGTAAACCATGGGGCTGTTCTCTGAAAACAAACACAGAACATTCCATCGAAGTAATTTATTCTGATCTCTACCCGAGACGTGAAAGTATCCTTGACATTTGTGTATTATTTAGTTAAATTCTATTGGCTTCCCGCGTCCTTGTCACACCACAAACAAAAGAGCATCGCAGGACTGGGAAAGATGAGGCAATACAGCAGCATTTTCAATAGCAGCCACTTCAGGATACTGATTTTTCTTAAAAGTAGCTTCATTTTAATTTTTTTACCTGTGTGTGTGTGTGTGTGTTACTTGTGAAGAATTCTGAGGGACTTTTTATGGGTAATTGTGAGGCACACGGAGTCCGATGGTAGCCCACGCACCAGGAAGCCATGACAAGGTGCTGACAAGTCCGGCAGCAGTACCCGGAATGCAGAGGAGAAAGCAGAAATTAGAGCTGCAGGGTGACATCCAGGAATAGTTGCCATGTTGTTGGGGTTTTTTTTTTCCTCATGCAAGAAAAAGTGTAGATTATATATGAGATTTCAGATCTCAAGACTGTATTGTCTAGGATAAGAAAAGACTGGACTTCAGCACTGGACGGAAGGAAATCTCAGCCATACGTAATAATCCGTCTGTGGCCAGTGGCAGCTTCAACACACACTTGACTTTGAAGAGATATACAACTAAAACCATGAATTTAACTAGAATGAGAGCCTCTGGGGGGACAAGGAGATGAGGTTAGGGGCCGTTTGGATCAGGACATTCGGAAAATCACTCTTGAAACCAGTTATATAACAGTGGAGCTCACTTTAAGATTAGAATTGTAAAGTATTTTATCTCTGTCTCAATGACATATTTTTGGTCTGTAATTTTTCCTCAGGTTGATTTGTTAATACAGTAGACTCTCTGTTAACCAGAACTCAATCAACCAGCACTCTCAAGCAACCGACAAAAAATAATACCGTATTTATCTGGCATGGATGCCAGTTAACTGATAAGTCTTTTCACATTTATCAGGCACCTACCAATCCCCATGAGAGCCAGTTAACTGAACATCTACTGTATGTACAAAGGAAATTGAAAATACATACAGAACTTAGAAGCTTTATGCAAATTATTACCCTTTATGTAGAGACTAATGTTTCTCACTTCCAGCTATTTCTTCTGTGTCATCCATTCTTTCTAACCAGGCTATTTTCTCTTATTGTCCCCTTTCTTTTTTCGGCCTTTCCTCCCAATATCATCATCATCCTCAAATTCTTGCCCCATCCCTCACTCTGAGAACTCTCTTCACCTTCAAAACATTTATTCGTGATACAAATACCTAAGGAATACTTACGATGATAGGCACTGAGCTGAGAATGAAGACAGTTTGACCAGGATAGCAATCAGCCCCTAGGATCTGGGAACCTTACCCAGTTATGTTATCTACCTTCCTGTCTGCTCTGGGAAAGTTCACTTCCCTCAATCTCACTCTCACTTCCCAATTTTCTGTCTCTAGCGCCTCCTCTCCTCCCTGTTACAGGCATTTAGTGAGTCCATCCATCTGATTGGGGAAATTCCTGCTCTTCTTTTCTTTCCCATTTTCAAAAAGACAAATTCAACACTTTAAGACACATCCTAGGGAGATCCCTGATGGTGTAGTGGCTTAAGGCTTCGGCGCTGGTGCTGTCAGTGCTGCTGCCTGGGTTCGATTCCCAGCCAGGGAGCTACCCACATACCAAAAAGCAAAAACAAACAAACAAAAAAAACAAAAAGAAAAACAGGTCCATAGCAAAGAGTAGACAAGATGTAGGTGCTGGCACTTGAGCATTAAAAAGAAATTTTTTTTCCTGCTCTACATGAACTGAAAATCAACATGTGTTTCTTAATAATAGTCTTCCCTTCATCAATTTTGTTCATTTATTCATCCATTCCATTCATTCATTAATTGGTCTATTGTTTATAATGTTTGGAATAAGAAAAGACAAAAAAAAAATTACCTCTGCCCGAAATATATATATATATACACATTCAATTTTAGTCCCTGTGCTTAGATATCAAAACAGAATACATTTACGTACAGGGTAAAAAAACATGCAAAGTGATACTTTACTGAAACCTGATTTCTTTTTTTCCTTTTGGACACTTTCTTTAGTCATCATTTCACATCCCAGGAAAGTTCTACTCTCAAATGCATCTCTTCTTTGATTCAAGCACAAGTCTGTCTTCTGGGCTCCCTGCTTACCCATCTTTTCTCACTTTTTTCCTTTCATTTTCAATTATGCTTCCAGGCCATACATGTTTGCCTGGTACTGACCTTTGAGTCATCAGAAAGGGATCCCATTCACTCTGCCAGTGCCAGAATTTCCATTTAGGGTCAGACACCCCCAACAAAGATAGTGAGGCATTATACAGGTGGTTTGCATATCCCACTGTGTTTTTCAAACTAGTAGAAAAGGAGAAATAAAATGCATGTCCTATTCTGACCTCACTCTCCATTCACACCCCACTGAAGAGAACCAATCCCTAGAGTGCCAAGCTCTTAAAGTAATTTATACTTCCCTGGCAATCCCAGGAATTTACCCCTCATCTTGACAGAGGAAGGCCTACTTTATACAACCATTTCCACACTTTTGCTGTTCTCCCCATGAGCTCCCCCTCCAATGCCCTATAATAGCCTAGGTAGGCCTAGAGGCAGGTGGCTACCTAAGAAAACTAAGGAAATGTTCATGGTCCAACTCTCGGAAGTTCTGATCCCAAAGCACTTTTATCCAAGAAATGGTAACAAAAGAAAACAGGTGTGCAGTTGTGTGTGAGACTGTAGGATGTGGAGATGGGGCGGGGGGCAGGAAGGAGATGGCTAGAGAAATTCTCTTCATCCCAAATGCGGCCACCTGAAAACCCCAGCTAATTAGCAGTTCGTGGCCACAAAACACAGCAGTTTAGTCTAAGAAGTGAACAATGCTTTACCTAATTGAAACTACAGAGCAGACTTAGGTAGACTGCATGCAATTATACACATTGGAAGTCAGCCAGGACACTGAGGTTAACAACCCTTTCTTGCACAAAAAGCACCACGGGAACTTTAATGACCACAAGTGGTAAGGGCTGTCATCCTGCAGCCCATCCAAAAGGCCTCACCTCTCACAACCCAGAACTGCTAAATGGTGTCAACTGATTGGCTGGAAAAAAGAGTGCTATCAGTGCCACTGTGACTGAGTCACCATTGTTGGGAACCAGGCTTTGAAGCACTGGAGAGTCCAAAATAATAAATAATAAATAAAAGACACCACTTCTAAAATCCACCCTTCAAATGGCTTTTTCTGTTGGGGGGAGGCACAGAATTTGGTCCCTGAACATGGTTCTTGGATAAGATGCCTATTTTGGATAATGGTGGTATTCTCAGTCATTGGTTAGTGGTGTGGCAGGGATACACCAGCCCGCAGTGGTCTGTGATGACCACCCAAGAACTAAAATTGTCTTTCTAGGTGAGTCAAGAGTAGACAAGATGGCAGAATGCAGACCTTTAAAGTTTGGCCAATAAACAGTAAAGGGAGTGATCATCTTCCTTCAAAGCTTTGTAAAGTAAAATCAGAGTTGCTGAAAAACAGCAAAAATGGGCCATTTCTAGGCTTCTATTATGCAATTTAGTTTATTGCTGTGTGCTATGGAGGCTTTCATGCTAAAGGCTGCAGGTACCATTAAAGGCTTAATTACTGGTTGGATTAATGATTATATTCTTTATCTAATTATTTCCTAAGTGTTTTTGTACCTATAGCAAAATATTTTGTGACTTCTTAATGATAGAATTCACTTTAGATATATGGAAAGAATCACACTAACACACACACACACACACACACACAAGCACACGCACGCACACACTTAAAAAGTATAACTCAGTAAATCCCTGGTGAAAGCAGTATCGGTTCTCACATTCAAACACACTATAAACTAGATAAGGCTGAAGTTTAAATATACATTTATCCTAATATATAGCTCATCAGTATAGCTGCAAAAATGCTATTACTTGCCAAAGATATAGAAATTTAGACTATCATTCAAAATATATCACTTGAAATGTTCAGCTATCTAAAGGCAGAATGGTGAAGCACATATATAAGGAGAAGATTATAAGCATCAAACAATGAATCAGAAGCATCTACCCATGGAGTGCCTACTCTGTGTGCCATCCTACACTGGGGAGAGTTGGGAAGATTTTAAAAAGTATAAAGTTCTGCCTTTGCAGAGCTACTAATCTAACAGGGGTAAATCACTTAAGAAAAAAGAGTAGAGAATAATTAACTGTTAAAAGTAAGCGCAAGGAGAAATACACTAAAATAGTTGAGAGGCCTCCAATGAAGTTAGGTTTTGAAGTATGGATGGAATTTGGGAAGCATGGGGGTTGGTCTAGGTATAGGCTTAAGAAAAGCCAAGGCAACCAGGATGTGGCCAGGAGTGCTTCCCTTGGCATTTCTTAAAGGAACCCAGGTGCAGGGAAGAGGCAGGTTATGGATGAGTCTTGGCAGAAAAGTTGGAATCTGATGTCTCAGACCATAGAAAACCAAGACAGGTTATTGAACACTTGAAGAATATAAGGTTTGCTTTTGTTTTAAGTATTTCAATTTATCACAATGATCATATGTAAAATGGATTTGGGGATGGAAACATTAAAGAAGGAGGCTGGAACCAAGCTGGAAATGGCAGTTATCTCAACATGACTAAAGAGCAATTATTATTCCAGTGTTGGCTGAGGAGCCCAGTGGGGAGGAAGAAATTCCTAGAAAGACTTTAAAGGAAATCAAGAGAATTTGCTGATAGATCTGATATTATGGAGGCATAACTAGAAGGAGAGCAAGACAATGCCAAGGTGTCCAATTTGCAGACCAAATTGAGTAGAGATGTCACTGATAGAAACTGGGTAATCCATAGACTCTGAGCACTGTTCTAGGAACTTATGATAGATACATTATTAAACTGAACAGAAATCTCCTTTGCCTTCTTCGAGTTGACATAATAAACACCATACACATAATATAAACAAATCTAATAACATAAGAAACAAGGAAATTCTATAGCATAATAGAAGGTGATGGCTGCCGAGGAACTAGAAAAAGTAGGGCAGATTATGGGGATTAAGAGTACTGTGAGGTGATTCGCAATAATAAATCAAGTCACTGTGGAAGCAGGTAAGATTTGATGGAGGCAGGGAATTCGTGAAGTGGATAGATAACCTGGAGTCAAAGCATTCCAAGCAGAGAGAACATCTAGAGCAGGGTTGTCCAGTTTTTTGAGTTCCCGGGCAACATTGAAAAAAAAAGAATTGTATTGGGCCACACACAAAATACACTAACACTAATCACAGCTGATGAGCTCAAAAACAAACAAACAAAAGTTCTCTGTATCATTTCATAATGTTTTAAGAAAGTTCACGAATTTGTGTTGGGCTACAGTCAAAGCCATCCTGGGCCACATGCAGCTCACAGGCTACAGGTTGGACAAGCTTGATCTTGTCTTGGAGTCTTGGAGCTACAGCAAAATGAGGAGGCCAGAGTGGCTGAAGCCAAAAGGAGGGTGGGGCGAGTAGAAAAGTCATGTTGTTGACCAAGCCAGATCACATAGTGCCTTAGGGGCCACGGTGAGGAATCAGTCTTTTGCTCTCAGTTAAAAGAAAGGAAAAGCCAGTTGTAGAGCTTGGAGTAGGAATGACGCGAACTGACTTCAGTCTTAAAAGAATCATTATGTTGAGAGTACATTCTAAAAAAAAAAAAAAAAGGAAACCCAGCTGGAGAACTCTTTAAATTATCCAGTTATCAATCTAATCAGAAAGAATTATTTGTGGGTGGACAAATACATTTGTCTGCTAGAGTAAAAGAATGTAAAGAACTGGATTTCAGCCCTGGCTTGGGTATGAACTTCCAGAATAACTTTCGGCTTGTCGCTTCACTTCTCAGCCACTGATTTATCATCTTTAGCATGGCAATAATAATTTACTTTGCCCACCCTGTAGTGTGTAGTGTGTGTGCGTGTGTGTGTGTGTGTGTGTGTGTGTGTGTGTGTGAAATCTAATGAGATAAAGAGAGTGAAAGGCAAGAATATATACAGTTATTAGAATGTGACACAATTAGAAATTGAAGCAGAGTCTAGCCCAGACACTTGATCTTTTCCTGAACCCAAGAAGGAAATTGAAGAAAACACTGGATTTAGAAGCAGAAAATCTGTTTGTGTCCTAGGTTAATGACTCCTGAATGGTGTCACCTTGAATAGCATAGCTACTCAGAGTGTCAGTTCCTCTTTTGTGTGAAAGGAGATTACAATACCTATACCTCAAAAGCCATGTAAATGGAAATCCACTGTAAACTGGAAGGCACCAAAGAGATAAAGACCTCTTTCTTCCCTCCTAGCTCCTACTGCTCTGCTCAGCCTTTTGTAAAACTGTGATCAATCCTTTCCTCCTACATAGGTCAACTGTAATTCCTTGAGGGCAAGGGTCATTTCTTCCTGGATTTTGTTACTAGCACAGTGTGGTGCAACAGGAGGTATTTAACAAGTCATTTTCTCAAGCGTGTAAGTGAAAGTAAGATATTAAAGAGGAAATATAGATTTCAGAATCAGTTTTTTAGAAGAACCACTTCAAATCTTGAGATTAGATGCCATCACCGAGAGTTCAGAGACAGAAGAGAGAGGGCGGAGTTAAACACCACTTCCTTGAGCCAGCACAGTAAGCCTCCCTAACCAGACAAGGGAAGAATAGAACAGAGGCTCCAGATTAATTCAGTCATCAGCATTATAAAAACCTGAAGAATATCATCAAATAGTATGACTCAATAAATAACTTCCACTCCAAAAGGATCCAAACAGGTTTCAATTAGCTGTCATTTCACCAGTCAGAAATCTTGAATAACCACCCATATATCAAATAACCATGCTCTAGCACAGAGATAACACAAGTTCCTAATAAGAGCTTCAAGATTCAAAAGTTCCTTGTGAATTATCAAAGGATGATAACGTTGTGGTTATGTCCATTGTCATTTTAATATTAATTGTGTTGTTTGATTACTGCTAATCCACATATGAAAATACAATGTAAGTGTCTTTCACCATAGCATTGCTTAATCAGAACATTATACTCCCCAGGCCTTCTGAGTAAAAGAAGTTTACTGGGAGAAGAAGGAAAATTGCACATAAAACCATTTTCCCAGTCTGTTTCTTAAATACATACTTACCAGGCCATCTTGCAATATACCTAGCCAATAATCTTCATCTCCTCTCCAGAGACCAGTTTTTTTGTGTCTTTTTAACTGACATTTTGGAATTCACCTGAAAACACCAACAATTTGCCAAGATAAAACTTGGCCTGTGGAGAAGACACCATATTCAACTCCAATCTGGAGAAAACAATGTACTCAATTTTTTTTCTCATGATGATCTTAAAATTTATTTTAATCATTACCACAATTTGAGGATTATAACTTAGTCCTAGGAAAACTAGCTTCTAGGCAATAAGGAGTTAAGACCAGAAAGTATACTCCTGGTGCCCTTATTTCAATCCCTGCTGCTCTGTGGTACCACAAAATGAATAATGCCTTAGACATAGTTTTTGCAATGCTAATATTTGAACAGTAAAAGATACCTTAAGACCTTCATCAAGATTTTTTAAGGCCTCATTTAATGTCAGTGTCAAAGTTCTGTGAGGAATAATTAATATAACAAAACAGGGTCTATGTACCCATCAGTGGCCAGGGGATTTATGCAGGTAACTCATTAATGCCGCAGGGGGTTCTGCGTGTAAATCCCCAAGCCTCAATAGGGAAATGGGACCCAGTGATTTTTCCCCCTATAAAAAACACAAACAATGACAAGTATAAAAGAAGATAACCTGAATATCTATACAAACGGCTATATGGCTTGTAAAAGTTTTCCATTTACATCCTGTCACCTCTTCTTTTCACATGTATAAAAAATGGGACAATTATTTCAACAAACCTACCCATATAAATCAACGCAGTTTTGCTGCAGGAAGACTGGGTGTTTAAGGCATTTAATATTTCAGCATTGCCAGATTATCACCAGGATCCATTTCTCTTTGTGGTCAAGTGCATGATTAGCACTGTGACAGGATATTGGCCATTTTCGTATGAAGATCTGCAAATCCTCATAAACAAATACCAGTTGGAAAAATTAAGAACAAGTCTGTGGACTGGAATGCACCCTACTTGTAATGGGAACAAAAAGCTGGCAATCAAATCTAAAGAAAAAGCTAAATCACAGCAGAATGACCTACTTTAAGGCATTTGCCAAAGAGGCAGTCTTTTTAGACAGCTCTTCTGAAGTAGCGTCGTTCTGTCTATGCCATCTGCAGATTTATTACTGCCTGAAAAAAACAACCAAAAAAAAAAAAAAAAAAAAAGCTCTATTTGAATGATGCTAAGAGCCTGGTCTATAGGAAAGATTCCAGTATTGTGGGCACCACACCCACACCTACTGATGTGGTCCAAGGTTTTGCTTTAGAGGCACCTAATTAAGAAACCCTGACTCATTTACATGGAGACGTTTGATCTAAATTACACTCCAAACCGCACCAAATTAGGAGCATCTGTGAATGTGAAATGTTTGTTCCCTGTGACGGCTAGAACAGGGCCAGCTCTGGACGGCACATGTTCAAGTGACGAAAAATATTTCACATGTAACGTACTTCTGAGACCCACTTTTCCACTAATAATTCATAGTGATCCTAACCAGTATCTGTACTTCCACAATTATTTCAGGCTGTGAAAAATTATGTCACTTTTTTTTTCTACAGCTAAAAAGAGGTAGAAGACCACCTACTTTGTTTGTTCATTGATAAAAGCCCTTAGGTGCAGCCAATAGCAAAAAGGCAAAGCTGGGTAGCATAGAGGCTGGTCATTATATATCTCTCTCTTAACTTGGGATCCAGAAATACAGAGCAGTGACCTACAGGAATACAACGTAAGGGTGACGCCTTCTCTTCACTGCCTTAACTTCTCCATTTTCCCACTGGACTTGATGGTTCTCAGCAAATCTTGGCCTCCCAATTCCTCTGAGTCTTATTTGTGTCTAGAAAGCCCAGCTTTAAAGGTGAGGATACTGAATGATTAAAAGTCACATTATCTATAACTGCAGGGCATTCAGATATAGTCCATCTCATTTCCATCAGGTAAAATATCTAAGGAAGTAAAATTTTATAAAAATAATTTCTGCCATTGCATGCTGTGAACAGTACTCAGCACATAATTCTCATGAAAGAGTGTTGTATTTCAAGTACAATAAACAGTGTTTTATAGATACAGTCAACCCTGCACTTTGGCACCTGATGGCCACTTTACCTTATTAGGCCATATATCACCTATGTTTCAGTGGGAGTCCAAGGAACAAGAAAGAAACTTCTTAAAATAATTCCAGATTCTTTTGTCTAAGAAAGATATTAATGCATTGATCTGATGTACTGTTTTTGCAGTAGCTAGAATGAGATTTGAATATATTAATATTTTTAGTAGCAGAGCCCAGGGAGCCTAGTTAATAACTTATGCATGGATACATAGATAGACTTCAGACAGAGGTAAGTTTGCAGCTCTCATGTTGGTAATAGTTAGAGAGATCGAATGAAAGGGGCTGTTCTCTCTGTGTCTTTGTTGTGGGCATGCATTGTGACAGTATGGAGCCAGAGTTCTTCTGGTTGTCTACACAGCCTGGATTCAATAAACTGTTATATATGCATATTATGACAATGTGGTCAAGGAAACCAGATTTTTTTATTCTACCTTCAAGAGCCTATATAGCCTAAATCTGGTGCTTATTTTTCTTGTCCTCATTCAATATGTTAACATATTCATAATTTAATGCAGGTTATGTTCATTTTATAATTAAAGTTATGGACTTGGTTGGGAAAACCCTCAAACTATACTGGATGAAAAAAATTTTTTTCTAGATTGCACTATATGGTTCAGTGTGAATCCCAGATCTGCATAATCCCAGACTTTATTCATTTGCTAGGGCTGCTATATCAAAATACCACAGACTAGGCAACTTTAACAACGAAAAGATTTTTTTCATGCTTCTGGAGACTAAACGTTCAACGTCAAGGTGTCAGCAGGTTTGGCTTCCTCTGAGGCTTCTCTCCTTGAATTACCTTCTCACTTTGCCCTCACATGGTCTTTCCTCTGTGGGCATTCATCCCTTGTGTCTCTCTGTCATATTAGACATCATATTAGATATCTAATCTAATCACATTAGATATCTCTATCATATTAGATAAGGGTTCAGTCTCATTTTAAATCAATTACCAAAGGTCCTATCTCCAAATACCAGGGCTTTCCGGAAAGTATCCAGCCATGTAACATGAAGAATAGAGGCATTTAGGGCTGGATTTTTTCCAGACAGTCCTTGTAGAGTCACATTCTGAGGTACTAAGGGTTAGGGCCCCAGTATATGAATTGGTTGGAGAGGACATAATTCAGCCCATAACACAGACCAAGGGTATAGACATATCCATGTGGCTCACATGCTGTGTGCTGCATGTGTATTTATTTGAAACCAAAGCTAAAACTATAGTTAATATTTTAAAATCTGTAGTGTTTTTCCAGTATGATTTCCAGTCACTTTCCCCATCAGTAAGAAACAATGATGACTTTCTAAGGTTTAAGGGAACAAGCAGCAGCGTAACTCTTCTCATACCTTCTTGCCAGACTGGAAGGAAGCAGTTACCAAGTACAGTAAGTGTTACCACAGTGCCCGCCTGAGCCCCACCCTGCCTTCAGGGACCCCTGGTCTACAGGAGTAAGTGCCTCCCTCTCCATTACGGCTGCCCTCCATTAGGAGCAGATAATGCGAGAGATAGCACTTTCACAATAAAACATTGCACTTATACCACACCTTTCAACTCAGCATTTCCAAATGCTTTAAAAATCATTATTATTTTTATTATTTATTTGTAGAATCCCAGCAGTCTACTCAGCACTGGGAAGTGCAGTCGAAGCCACAGAGCTATGGTCTCAGTTTCGCAAATTTAAGCCAATGCTCAAGTTTCCTTCTTATGTGCCAGTAAAAAAGCTGAAGGTGGCTGTTTATATGTGCATGCATATGTAGGAAAAAAAAATGAGAAAAGAAACTTATCTGAATTACCCTTATATAGCTGAAGAAATTTGGAAAAGAGCCATTGGATAAACTTAGAACCAAACCAAGAAAAAAAGCAAGAAAGCAAATACATAGTTTGGGACCTAAAATTCAGAAAACAGAAATGAATTGCCCCAACAAGGGCAACTACAATAACACTTTTAAAAGGGTTATTAAGCAATGCAGGAAATAGAAATCAATCATGCTCTGCATATTGTTCAATGGTCATTATTTCCTAGGTCAAATCTGCTTGACATTCAATTTAATACGGCCTTTCATCAAGTTGAAAGGCCCTGGAGAAACTTTCACTGGCCACCCACATTTTCCAACAGGGCCGTGGCCTGGTCCATCTCATTTTTGTTTTCTGACTTTTTATCATTGTTGCATAATCTGCCATCTTTTACTGAAACAACTCTACTGTTTTTCAAGAGTTCCAAGGTGGTAAATATATGTTGTCCATTCCTATAATGCTAGAACCTAGTTTCAGGCACGCAGTAGGTGGCTCATAAATGTTTGTGAGATGAATGAACAACACTTTCAGAGTACTCTACCTTTAAACTTAAAACTACACTTGGCACATCCTGCCTCTCCCCAACCCCCAAAGAAGATATAAACTAAGACAGATTGCAACAAAGCAGAGACAGTCCAGATGCAGATTAAAAATCTAATGAAATCATAATTTAGATTGCTTTAAATCAAAGTGACCAAAAGCATTTGGAGAAAGTATATGTTGAAAATTATCTTGAGTAGTCTTGGATTTACCCAGAGAAGGTTTTTCTGGAAGAAGTATGAGTTCAGGATTTATTTTCGTTTTTTATTTTTTTTAATGATGAGAGGGAGAAATCACAAACTGGGAAGTGTTCTAGAACATGAGGTGGGACCACAGAGGAATGCTGAAGGTAGGAAATAGACATCAATAATTGGACTTAAAAGGTGAGAGTCAAGGGAGTCAAGGAGGTAGAAGAAAGATTGCTTTATTTTCTTTCAAAGAAAATAAAGAGCACCAGGTATTGAGAGCTACTAAATTGCTTACATAGGAACATCATTAATAACATGCTTGGGAATATACTAAAGTAGAAATACAGAAAATGAGAACTTTTATACTACAGACAAAGTGAGGAGGATGTTTCTTTGGTCCCCTGTGTTTGGTGATGGCCATCACCCTGGGCAGTTCTGCATTATCCCCAGAGCTGAAAGCTTAGAAAGAGGCTAGACACACACTACAATCTTATGTCTTTCTCAGTCTACATGGAGAATGAAGCTCAAGATGGCCTTTCCTGCTGCTTAAAGAAAAGTATGTAATATTTGTTTTCTCTTTCAACATCTCAGATTGGTAACATGGAAAAGCTAGATGCCCTCCTGTATTGGGCTATTTTGAGGTATCCTGAGTGCTTCAGAGAAAGGATGCTGCACAGTGGAGGAGAATATAGGTGTCTTCCGAAAATGAGTGAGCTAAGCCACTGAGAGAAGTCTCTGCCCTCATCTCAAAACCCACCAAACAACAGCAGCATGGCTGGAAACAAAGTTCAAAAGTCAAAAGTGTCTGACAACCTACATTAAAACAACTACGAAAAAATTCAAATTGCATGTCTCAGTTCAAGCTGCTTTATTATATTTTGTATTTAGATTTCACACATTTATATTCCAAAGTGAGATGTCTCTTTAAAAATATAACTGTTGAGTTTAAAATCAGGAAGTAGTAAAGTGGCTTCCCAGAGAGACGCATATGGAAGGTTTTTGTTTTGGGGGCGGGAGGGAGTTGGTTTTGTTTTTAGTTCTGTGGAATTTCAGTCCAATCAACACCTAGGCCACTCCTTTAAAAAAAAAATGAAAGACTTTTATTCTTTTTCTGTTTAATGATTCAGTGTGCAGAGAATTTCTTGCAGACATCTGGGCGTTTAACAGGAGATATCCAAAAGTTGAGTAGAGGTGCAGCAGCAATAGTGAGCATCTGACCTTTATTCTCATTTTCAAGAGGGAAATGGTTTATAGGTTTTTGAGGTGTCAGTGTCAGAAGGGAAGCTGTCCAATCCTCTCATTTCAAAGATGAGCAAACCCGAGACTTTCCCAGGTTACCTAGCCAGTTTGCAGGTCTTATCACCCATGTTTACCTTAGTGGTGGAAAGAAAATGGAAATAAACTACCTTGAAGATACTTGAGTTCCAACGGACTATTCTAGATCATTGAATACAGTCAGGGTTTTTAGATTTTCAGTTTCCAATGGGGGTAATTTCATCACAAAGTTTCCTTTTCTATGAAATTATCAGTACTTTCTCACTGTCTCAGTTCTACCTGGTACTTGAAGCATTACTTCCATGTATGAATGTCACTGCACCAGATGAATGAATTTCTTATCAGTTCATGCATCCCCATCTGGAAGGCTTGGCCCACACTCTTCTGTTTCTATTCAAGTTCTGCTCTATGCTCTCTGTTCATCCCAGATTCTACCACTTCTTCACAGAGTCTGGTTCAATGTCCAGCTCCTTTAAGATGTGCTTGTTTAGAGATCTGGCCCTATTTGAAGAGACCTTCACTACTATCAACTTGTAACCCTTCTTATGAATAGCCATATAGGTGAATTTGACACTTACTTACATCACAGTGAATGTAGGGTAAAGGCTATTATTATTCTTTTTTGATTCTTGCCGAGCACCTACCATGAATAGACATAATTTATTGAGCACTAAACAAGTGTCCTGTACTTTGCTGAATATTTAAACTACGTGATCTGAATTCAGCCACCATGTAAAATAGGTGTTATTCTTAATATCCAAAATCTAACATCATGAGGGACCACATTATTTTCCTAGATCACCCGTCTAGGTGAGGCCTGCATTTGAATGAAGGCCTGTCAGAACCCAAAGGCCTCATACCTATGCAAAACTGCCTCCTTGCTCAGAGTAACCTGCTCATAAATCCACTAAATATTTGTGAATTTAATAAATGGACGATTGAATCAGTTAATATGGAGCCTGTTCTCTGCACCAAGTAATAAGAAAATCACAATCTTGGTGCCTTTGAACAGATGTGGACACATACAGAGCACAAGGAAAACAAAAAGGTTCTCAGAAGTTAACAGTAAAGTTGATCACTGGCAGCTTATCTGGAAGTGATAGACTCACAGGGAATGAAGGAAGCCTTAAGTCAATCTTGGCAAGCATTTGGAACTTTTGAGAATGCATCTCGAATATTCTACTAATCCCATTCCTTATTTTCCCTGTGCCCTTATTTTCTACTCATTTTAAATGTATTTTAACCTTTCTATATTGAATGCATTTTTGTGTTCAGTAAATGCTTTTATTTAATAAGATAGAAGTATAAATCAGCTTAATACATGGTAAAATTAATTAACAAAGTAAAATTTGTGCTCCAATTTAAAGAGCAAGTTCAGTAATGTTTACTGAAAAGACAGAAATATGTTGCTCATGGCCTCACATGTAATAGTCAGCAAAGCATAGGACTATAATTGTGAAGTTGTGTTTTAGGGAAGATATGAAATGTGTGAGGTTCTAGGAGGTATTTGAAGATATAGCTTGTCAGCATTAAAATCAGAAGAGTTTAAAGGTCAATGGAAGAGAAGTGGGATTTTCATAGAAGGAAAAAATAATTTCTTCCACTAAACACTACAAATATCTCTGAGTTCAAAAACAACTTTATCCTCAAATACCATAAGATTTACAAACTAATATCTTAAAACACAGCAGTGAGGGTTGACTAAGACTAAAAGGTAGCATTTTCTTGAAGTTTCTTGGTAAATTAATACCAAGACAAAAAAAAGAAGTTCCTTTCATTGCAGATTCTGGAGCCACCAGATGGCATTTCTCTCTATTGCCATCTCCAACCCTCTGTTGTGTTTCCTAATGGTATGGGAGGCTGAGAACTACTGATCTTCTCTAGTCATATCACACAAATATTTCAGTTTTAATAAAGAAAGCCCTTGTCCAGAATTTTTCCACTTGTGGGAAGTAGCAGTGATATTGAGGTGACTCTCAGTTCATGGGAAACCAACTTAGCTCAGTGAATGAACCATGAAAAGGAAATAAGGAAATGGGAGCAAATATTTCTTACCAAATTGTCATTGCGCTCTGTTCTGTCAGTTGGGTGTCATCATCTATGACAAATCCTCAAAGACCTCTGAAGAATCCCAGTCAAGCCCTTTCTATAATAGGAGTGTTGAAAGGATGGGTATCTAATTTGTTTCAACTGCAGGCATGTGTGTGACCAAATAAAGTAGATCCCCAAAGAGTTTTGTGTTTTTTTCCAAATGAATGTATGGCATTTGTACTTTATCCAAGCCCATTTTGGGGAGTGAAGTTCCTTCAAAAGTAAAATAATCTGTGTGAATTGAGGGTTTGATACTCAAGAACCCAGATTTCAATTCCCAATTACATCAATGAACTGTATTTTTCCATTACTGATTTCACTCAACTGTCCCAACTTTATTTTTTCAAAAAATATCAAGGCAATTTTAACAAATTTATTCCCCAACTCATGTATTATAAGAAAAGCTACCATAAATTTTCAGTCAGAAACTGTCTATAGCTTTATTCAGAGGCTAGAAGAAATCATTTCCGTTTTTTCATTTGCTCAGTCTATGGAATTATGAAGCAAGAGTTTTCTTTCCTCTCTGTTAAAGGGTGTTCACTCCTGTCTATTGTGATAAAAAGAGTCTATGTCTTGAGCAGGGCTTGGGGGAGTATGTAGGACTTCTAAGACTGAATTTCCAGAAGTCCTTAAAGTCCTTAAAAGACATCATAGGAGTCTAAATTATAATTATAACATAATTATAATATGATATCATTTTCTGAGAAAAAATTCCCATCTAAATTTATTTTTATAAAAAACTAAATATAATCTAACAAAGCCAGCAAATTCAAATAAGTCTTCATTCTAAATTTAATTTGCTTTTACACTGGCCTACCCTCATTCATGTTAACATTTTGATCCATGAGCTTTATCTTTTTGTGAAGGAAGGGTCCAGCCTAACTAGTCAAGGATGGGAAAGCAGTGCTTCCCTTGGTTTAGATGTGCATGAACACTAAATTCCCCATAAAACAATCACAGTCCTTTTCTCCTCAGAGATAGCCAGGAGCAGCAGCAAAGGGCGAAGGAGATCCATCATGAAACGTCCAGTGTCAATGTGTACTCCCAATTTATTTACTGACCTTCAGCATGCAGCCACACTCCTGACCCTCATGAGACGAAGCCTAAGGGGGAAATGGCACTGAGTACCAATCCCTATGTCCTGTTGTTCTGTGGTCTCAATTAAGTGCTAATTAATTACCACTGGCGTCTTTGGCATTGCTTGTCAAATTGCATTTAGGAGTATCTTTTCAGTGTTTAAATACCAGTAGTCCAAAATCCACAGCTAAAAATTCTGTGTGTTGCCATATCTTTTTTTGTTTTTTTTTTTTCTTTTCAAAACTGTGTTTTAAAATTCAACAAATATATCTAAAACCACTGCAGGTAGCTTTCAAACACAACAAACAGGAATTAGTATTGTCAATTTTGATTAATAGTACTTCATTAATAAACATCCTGTTATTCAGTCTCCACCTGCACTCACTGATGTTGCCTGGAATCAATTAACTCATATAATTTGATTTATTTTACAAAGACATTTTGGGATGTGCTGTGCTGATGATAAAGGTCCTATTTTAGCAGTTCTTGATTGCAAGTTAGACTGTACCTGAATAGATTTGTTTCTGCATGGATATGTATATATGAACATGTGTTTTGCAAGTGAGTTGGAAAAAAATGCTGCTTGGAGAAGTCTTGAATTAAAGAATTCATTTTAAAACATGGTGGGGGGTATTCTTCCTAAATATTCTGACTTTATCTGAAGTCTAAGAAAAACAGATTCTGAAATGTTATGTATTGTTTCTCTTAATAAAGCCATTTTCTTAACAGATTAGTGAGTATTCCTATAAATCAAAGAACAAAATAGCATTACTAAGCACCAAAGTTAAAACACCAGCTAGAGCTGAGGTATTAGAGCCAAATATTAGATTCAGCTTCATGTGGTATAATTTTGTTTTGCTTTCATTTGTTTTAGATAGAATTTCTTTTCCTCCCCTAAATATTTACAAGCCGTGGTTTCCAGATCAATCCATTTGGTCCCAATTATATTCTCTATGAGAACATTTCTTAGATTCTATAGGTACTTAAGAAGTGCTAAGTTTGGTGCAAGTGACAAAAGTCCAACTCAAACTGTTTGGGCAAAAAAGAGAATTCACTGAATTACTTAACTGAAAGTCCCTTAATTAGATGTGACTTTGGGCATGACTCGATCCAAGTGCCAAAGGATATTGCCAGGAATTCGCCTCTTTCCATGTCTAAACTCTGCTAGTCTCTGGATTAGCTTTGTTTTCACTTAAAAATCTTTCCTCCTGGCAGCAAGATGGCAGCAGCAGGATCGTATCATATCAGCTTAGCATCCACTGGGGCAAGTAAGTTTCTCTTTTGCTGTGGGAATAGGAAATTCTTGGGAATCATTCTCATTGGCCTGGCTTGGCTCCCTTGTTTATTTCATGTTTCTTCCTGATCCATTCACTGTGGCAGAGGAATGCATGGCTCTCTCTTAGGCAGACTCGGGACACGAGCCCACCCCTGGAGTCAAACCACAGAGACCAGGAGTGAGAGAGAGGTGTTTTCTCCAAAAGATGATCTTACAAAACAACAGCAACAACAAAAACATTTACACCTACTTGTCCACAACAGTAAATTGTAGCTACAATCTCTTACATTCCCAACATAACTATCCTATCTCTGATCATAATACTATTTCCATCAATAGGAGAAGTAAACGAAGGCCAAGTCACATTAAGGAGTACTGGTGTCTATAAATAGGAAAGCTTGCCTATCTCTCATTCCCGTCTTCTAGAAAATTGACATCAAGGCCTATCAAGCAAAATTGAAGTAATATCCATTCATGCATGTACTCCTGTAGCTGGGTAACCTATGTGATAGACACTGAACTGGGCACTGGGGCTATAAAAATAAATAAGGGAGCTCCTTAAAGAGCTTTTTTTGTGGAAGCTCTTTAATAACAAGAGATGCAGCTTCAGAGTTAAATAAATCTGGATTCCAATCCCAGTTCTTTAACTTATCAGTTGTGTGAATGTAGACAAAGTTCTCATTCCTTCTGTGCTTCAGTTTCCATATCTTAAAATAGATTTATTGTAAGAATTAAGTGGGAAATGTATGCTCAGTGTAAGACCAAGCAATAAGGTAATTGTCAATAATCAATAGTTATTACTGTGTATATCAAACAAATCGCTTTACACCATGCCTGGTCCATAGTAAATGCTCAGGAAATGGTAGGTGGCAGCTATTATCTATGCATCAGAATGAAATACTAAAGCTAAAGGAACACAAAATTTAAAAACCCAAGAAATATTTATTATGATAGATTTGGAAAAGGCCTTGAGATTTCACCCAGACCTACTGCCGTCTTCAGAGAAAATCCTTTAGTAATTTTACATATAGTAGAATTTAACTTCTCTTCTAAGAAAGTGTTCCCAAAAGCAACTCTCTTCCGTTTTGCTCTCTCATATTTCATCAGTTTACATAATATTTAATTAAATTACATAATTACAATAATAAGTACAACTGGCATAAACTTGTTTGAGACATTCTCCTGGGATTTCCCTCTAGTGGGAACAGATGTGCACAGTTGAGAGTCATTAACTAGCCGCGAACATTCAATGTGCTGTGGGCATTGGTCAGTATATTTCACAGGAAAAAGAGAGCTGGTTAAGCAGAAGTCAGCCAAGAGAGCTTCTGTGGTATTGCAGCCATCTTCTGCATTCTCTTCATCGGCTTGAATGACCCTTAGTTCTTGAAAATTTGTCTCATATTTGACATATTTACTTGCATTTTTAAGCCTCCTTCCATAACTGATATCCTTAAAGTTTTATAACCAGAATTTTAAACATGCTTTCTGAAATCACTTTTGTTATTCTATAGTAACAACTATATATTAGGCAAAAAAAAAAAAAAAAAAAAAAAAAAAAAAAAAAAAAAAAAAAAAAAAAAAAAAAAAAAAAAAAAAAAAAAAAAAAAAAAAAAAAAAGGCAATGTGAACAGAACATGAAAGATAAATACCTAATGCTGCTCTAAGTTTATTTCTAACTCTAGTCTTAAATAATAGGTTATATATTCATTCCTAAGAAGGAAAAGATAGAAACTTGTCTCATGCATTGAAATGGCACTATCAATTGGGTAAAACCTAAAAGAAGATTAGAATGTGCTTCCCACATACACCTGTCAAAACACATGCAATTAAGGGACCATTCTTCTTGGTGATCTCATGAAGATTTTTTTGAATCCTATTTATTTACTATCTTACAACCTCAAACTCAGAGAGCTCCCAAAACAGGAAACAGCAGCATATACATTTTAAAATTGGGAGGTTTAGGGGATTAATGACTCTGTGTTAAATTTTAGGTAATTGTCCTTAAAGGCTGAAATATAATGAAGTTCTGTTTGTTACCAGGTATATCTGCTATGAAGAGTATTAGAAGTAGCTCAATTATCTGCCTCAGGAAGTTAAATTTTTGTGATCAGAATAGCTGTCAGGTAGAATTGGTCAAATCCAAAAGATACATGCTCTTCACCAGTGGTCCGTGAGATAATTTAAAGAATCTTAAACAACAAAGGCTTACTCCTACCCTCAAGTATGTGTTAGAAGATTTGGATGTTTCGCAAATAGTCACTGGCCACCTGCAAACACCAGCATCCTATAGCATGGCTCACTGGTCAAAGATGACTTGAACCAGACCAATTCCTTCGATTTGTACAACTTCCAGGTCTCTGAACATCATAGAGATTGACTGATTTCACTGTTTATGGGAAATATGTCTTTTGTAGTCATTATAGTTTTAAACATTTTTATATAAATAACTTCAAGTTTAATAATTACTTTTGGTGAGAAAAAGATTTATGAGCCAAGGCATCCTTTATAGTTTGTTTTTCTTAATCCATGAATTGAAATAGTTACACCATCCAAATTGCATGTTCTGCTCTGTAAAGAACTTATATAAACAGCCATTGCCAGAATGAAATGTCCTTCTTAAGTTTAAATGCCAAGAAAGGTATTCTGGTTGGTCCAATTCCTTGGTTCAAGCCTTCACCTCTGGTCCAAACAGCCTCAATCAAGTATAGCCAGGTCCACACATTGGGGGGGGGGGGGAAGGAATTGGTGAGTACTCAAGGAAAACATTAAATGGGAGATACTGAAAAGAGAGGCTTGAACCAGCTTATGAAAGGACTGGTATGCCCTAGTAAGGCGCTGGGATTTTACCTAGCAGACAACACGAACCCACTGATGGTTTTCAGCCAAGGGTATTGACCCACATAACAAGACTGAAAGAGCCCAGCTGCATGCAAACTCTGTCTTGGAAGGGCTCTATGACCTGTGTTTGGGGACAGGCAGTGATAGCAATTCAAGTATACTTGAGAGAGCAGAAAAAGACAACAGCCTTTCCAGAAGAAACTGGCAAAAGTAGGTGAGGGAGTCAAGCTCCCCAGCAATTCATCTTGGGCTCAGACCTGGGTACCGGTCCTCAAGGGGAACTATACAGCGGAACCCAGAATCAAAACCACAAGCAGAAGGGTCCTTTGGGAAAACTGGGCACCTACAGCTCAGTCCTACTGCATCTTGGAATCAGTGAGCGGGCAGGATCCATGGGCACTTTAGAGGAAATTTGGGTACAGCCGAAGCAGGCAAGAAGCGGCAATGGGAAGCCTTAAGAAATAACTTTCATTAGTTTGCATCATCATTCCTATTAAAATTAAAAGTGTTCAAGCTTTCAGTCCTTACAAGATTAAAAACCCAGTGTCTTTCAGGTTATCAGAACGCATGTATGATTCATCTAGCTGTTTCTGGCCTGATTTCCTCTTTCGGCTGAACCAGCAACTTACACGCACCTCACGAGAACTTGCAGTGCTCCCTTATGTGGACCACCCCTTTGCCTTGGTTTTCAGAAGCTCATTCTAGCACATAGCACTTGGTGAACATTGACTGAAGGTTCCTAGAGGATGGGAAGATTACATCACACCCAGCCTAGCAGACAATTTAAAATTTCAACTTAAATAACAGGAATCCCCATTTCTAAAATGTACCTTAGTTATTCTCCCTATACCTTCTGCTAAGGAATTTTTATGGGGTGTCTTTTCCATTTGGCCTCCAACTTCCCCCCCATGCCATTTTGCACCTGTACTCTTCTTTCATTGTCTTTCTTTTTCCATATGACCTTCATAAGTCCTTTTCATGTTTTGTACAGAGAATTTGGTCATCTCTTTTCCTGACCATGTTCTAAGGATTATCTTTTCACAACCAAAATGGTCCATCAAAATATTTGCTAAGAAAGAAAAAAAAAAAAAGGTGATTTTTCTCCTGTGAGAGAAATTTTGCTCCAGCTATTGAAATAAGATTTTTCCCCCAGTGTATTTTAATCTATAAATTGAGCATAATTATATCTCTGTAATTTAGGCATGGATTAGTATATCTAAACTGATTTGTAGATAGGCTATAGTGCTACCGTTGTATTGTGCTGACCTTCTGGCTACTATTGTCTGATTGCAGATTAGGATCAACAGTCACGTCAGAATCTACCTCTTGACTTTTCTGTTGACGATTTATAGATCCAATGCCATTTAGACAGGTAGAGAGGTAATCTCACCAGCAAGGCAATTCCCCTGGGTCATTTACATGCAAGCTATTTCCTCAATTGGAAAATGCTATGGGAGGATTTCACTGAGAACTCAGTAAAGAAATTCCAGAAATTGCTGTGTTGAAACTAGTAAAGGTCTCTACTATAAGAAGCAATATTTTCACCAGGCTGTTGATGCCATTCGAGAAATTTACATCTTGAGACAGTGTCTGATAGTGGTGATAACAAGTGCAGTGTCAGTGATCCCCCCAGGTCTCTCAATTGATCTCTGTCCAGGTAAAGCAGGGGCAGTTTACTGTCTTACTGCAAAATAAATGCAGACCCCCAAACTGTCAGGCACGGCATGAACTATTTAGTGTCTAAAAGAGAATGAAATCCTCTCAAGAAACAATGAGCACAGGGTCCATTCAATTTCCACTTTGCAGACTATATTTATGTGCTTGAGAGTTTATTTAAATTGCCTCTTGTTTTTCAAATACTAAAACAATTTTACCTATTTTTTTAAATAATTGAGAGAAAAAATTTAATAAAACAGGCAAGGATTTAGCAGGTACACCCCACGTACTATAGTGTTGTGAAATTACTTCAACACTCTGTAACTCATCCCTCTCCCCCATATTTGTCTCACCCCAAATCACTGAACCGAACAATGACTGAAATGTCAAAGACCAAGGCAACTCACCAGCTTTGAGCAATAGTGGTCCCTTGGCAACATGGTGAAAACATCACCTTGGCAAGTGACACACCCTTGGGCCTTAGCTGGGCCTTAGTGAACAACATTAATAAAGACTAATTAGATAGCTTTTTTTGAAATATTTCCGAAGTGGTGAGCAAAATAAAGCCAACCTAAAGAAAATATTTAAAAATCTCCCACTGAGCATGCTCAAAGAGACCATTTTAACTTCTTTTATTTTTAAAATGCTCAACCATTTTCTTCAAAAACTTGGCTTGATCTGCTTGATTCAGTGATAACTGAAGTTATGCCAACTTTGATGTTTTTAGCTTCAGCTGTTTTAGAGCTATATGTGATCCCCCTAAAAGGTTGGAATGAATTTTTTTTTCTGAGTGAAGAAGGAAGCATATGTTTTAAACGCTCATGTGCCTTTTTTGAAAAGGATGAATTAACATCCTATAATATTTTACCTTTGGGCTTAAAATAAAGAGTTTAGTTTAAAAGTCAAGGAAACATTTTTGGAAATTAAAAGAAGACTCTGGCCTTCAGGATTAAGTGTGTGGATTTCATCTGCATTACCAAATGCCTTTTGTGACTTGCGTGTGTGTTGCTATTGTTTTTAAAATGGCAGCAGAGCCGAGGAAGTTTGGAGACTTGAGCAAGACGGACCACACACAAACCTAATTTCAGGACATCAAAGAACAATGGTCTACTATGCAAAAATACTGGAGCATCTCGAGTACATTTTTTTTTTCTAACCAGATAAATGACAGGAAGACTGGGATATAAAAATGAATTTAGAAAGCATTAATTCACCTGACAGTCTGATTTTTTTCTTTTAATTTATAGAAATATGAAGGGGAAAATAAGCAGTGAGAGGTTAGAGGCTGAGTGGTACCAAGTATAACTGATCCCATTAGAGGAGAGTATACTTAGAGTATACTTCAGAGAGCCATGTCTACATTCTTCTATCTTACCAACCTTGCCCAAGCTTGTCTCAGATTTCCCTTGGGATCGATTGGTCATTGGGTCTCCTTAGGACACACCAGAGATGGTAGAGAAAGAAAATCAGGGTAATTATGTCTGATACAATTATTAGCTAGAGACATAGACAGTAATCCCAGAAATGCAGGAGGGATGTGTCAGATGGCTCCCAGCAACGCTCGCAGTTGGTATAAAACTTGTATGAGAAGTGGCTTCTTAGTGAGGGCAGGATATTCCCCAGATTACTATAGGTAGAAACATAGGGTGATAACCGTGCTTTTGGATCAGACCTAAGTCATTTTTACAGATGATTGTGCGATGCCAAATCTGGTAGTATCAAGTTAAATTTCACTAAATCACGTTCCCGCTATATTCTGGTATGTACCCCAAACTCTGGAAGAACAACAAAAGAAAAGAATTAGTAAAGAAATGACAAATGTCTCACTCTCTTATAATGTCAGAAGAGCTATGGTCAGAAAAATTGAAACCAGAATGAAAGAAAGGTTTAAACGGAAATTGAGTCGGTGTTTACAAAAGGATTCCAATTCTGGGTGAACTGTCCAACTCAACCAGTTGCTTTGGAGAAACATGATTAAAGTGATGACTGAGGTGTTTTGTGTCCTAGCCTCAGTTTCCTTTATTCCCCTCTGAGTCCAGGAACAACCAATCAGAAAGCAACCTGGCCTGCAGGCTTGTCAGTGATAATAATTGAAAACATCTGTCCATGTAGCAAGTGTGGGAAGCCAGCGCAGCTCCCTGACAGAAGGAGTTCTCAGACAGCAAAGCCTTAACCACGACTGTGCTCATATTCTCCTTCACAGACTTTTCTCACTGCCAGCTGTCTTTATTCTCCTGCCAGGAAAGCAAGGGGCCTGGGGCTCTCACCAGGGCTGGGGTTAAGTGAGCCGGGGGAAGGAGGGGGACAGGCTGGCTCAAAGCTCTGGGTATAGAGGCAAGGGCTATCTGATTGGGAACTGAAGAGACCCAGGGCTGAGGGAAAAGAATAGCAAACAGAGAAACCAATGAGGTATGAGGACAGAGGAATAACAATATAGGAAGAGTTCAGATTATGCACCCAGGTGACCTGGGTTTAAATCTTGGGACAGCCACTTCTGCACGATACTGGACAACTTCCCTATGTCTCAAATAATAATAATAATAGTACCTCTCTCATAAAGCTGTTGTCAGGAAAAATGAGGCACTACACTTGAGTTGTACAAGGCAAGAACTGAACAAACATTAACTGTTTTATCAGATAGAAGAAGGCACTTGAGGTTTAGAAAAATAGAGGCAGAAACCTCTACCGGAAGCCTGGATACCTTGGTCATGAGTAGAAACATTCCTGTCCTCTTGATGGTGTCATATTGCCTTAGACAGTTGCCATGTTGTTCCTGCAAATATTACTCATGTTTGGCTGTGACCTTTTAAAAGCCACTTTACTGACCTATGTTGCTCAGCTGCTTGTGATCTCAGTGCTGATTCTTTCTTGTAGCTTCTTTCTGCCCCTGGGGCCACATTCTGGGCTGCACAAGCTCCTGTCTAATCTAGCTGACTTCACCTCACTCTAGGCTGGCCAGACATCCCATTTTAAATGGGACACAAAAGAACAATACTGTTCCGTTTCAAGTGATACGTATGGTCAGCCTAGTCTCATTGGGCTAAATTCAAGGCGTCAGTGGGCTGACCATAGTACCATTTGAAACTGGACAATACCATTGTTTTCTGTCCCATTTAAAATGGTAAGTCTTGTCAGCCTACCTCACTGCTAAGGTACCAATGCCTCACTCCTGCTAACCCAGCAGTTTGGCAGGTCTCTCAGCTTGGCGTTGAAAATATAAAGGGGATATCTGGTCAGAAGAACACCAGTAAAACATTATTTCTGCCAAGTGAAAAAAAATTTTCAGATTATAGGTTAGAGAAAAATTGAAACAAGGGAAGTTGGAGCAACGAGAAAAGAGAAAATAAAGTTCTTAGGAACATTTAGATGTTTTCCTGCCCACAGATGGGGAAATAATTTTTTTTTTAAATTCAAAAAAGAAAAGCTGCATTGAGAATATAATGAACCAACAGGTTTAGAAAGAAAATGTAAGCAAAAGATTATAAAGGCCAACATTTTTAAAAAATGCCAAATTATCCAGGTGATTTCATTGTTTAAGATATTCTCTGAACATAAATTCACCACCTCTGGAAACTGCATTAACAGTCACATCACCACAATTGTATTTGTAACTAACTCACAATTATATGATCGATGATATGCACTTGGAAGCTAGAAAGAATAAATCCAGCTTGCAAAGAAGCAGAACTTACTTTGGGGATGGAGCTCGGTCCTGAGAAAATCTTGCTCAACACATGGGTGGCAAGAAGTAATACAAAAGGAGAAACTTGGGGAGGCTGACTGTATCATTAGTTAAGAACAGTTATGTATTGTATATGTATCCAACATAAACACTTGGCTAAGGATGTTATTCTACTGACAGTGTTTGCCTTTCCTTATGGTCATCAGCTGGTGACTACCGCTACTTGGCTGCAAAGCACTTCATCCATAAAGAAAAGCACCATAAGTAATAATGAGTGTGAGTTTGTGTTCATTGCAAAGCAAGAATCCAGATTCAACAAGAGATTTTTTTATCCAATTGAAATGTATCAAACTGTTTAACCCAATTGGGCTTCTATAAATCAAGAGTGTTTTCATGTTAGTAATCTTCCTAGATAAGGCATTGTGATGAGGCGCCATGCAAGAGTACAAATGCATAAACACAAAACAAATCGAATCTATTGACTCTCTTCTATTCATTAACTTTGTACATCTTCCCTCTTTCTAATATCACTATTTAATAAAATTACCACTTAATACCTGACACTAGTCAATCTTTTTAACCATTGAGAGCTATTTTTTTCTTTCTGTGACTCTCTTCAATAAGCATATATTAATACAACAATATTATGAATTTTGTGCAATTGCTTTTTAAAAATGAAGCAGGTATACATGTGCTAATCTAAAATGATCACCAATATACATCTCTTCTGTATATATTTCTTTAAATCTGCTACAAATAGTTACCTTTGAAAATTAACTATATTTCTATATTTAATATTTGTCTACTTTGAAATCTCTTTCCCCTATAATTTCCTCTTTTTTTTTCTATACTCAAGAGCAATGTGGTTCAAATCCCCCCAGCAACTGGCCTGTCAAGCTCCCAGATTCCTTCTCATCCAGGAATACCTTCAACTACTTCTATAGATGTATCTGATTTCCTTTTGAAATTGCTTTTCCACTGAATGGCACATTCCTGGCACCCATGCCACCATTTCCATCCAAATCCCATGTAGACATTATTGGTTGATCACATCACCCTTTCATACTGAGCCTTGAACTTTAAGGTATTTCCCCACAGAGCAGGCAGTCACCATCAGCCAGGTAAAGCAAACATGTGTGTCATCCCTCTGCCAGAGTTGGTCCCTTGATCCATTGCCACCATTCTTTTATGAGTGTTATGAAAACAAAAAATGCAGACTACAGACACACCCTTATGCTTCCAAGAGAACAGGAGGCTCATGTCTGTTTCCCTAAAAATCCCTAGTGTCTGCCTTTTTGTTTCATTCTTTATTTTAATAAATAAGTGTATACATTATCATAAGATATACATACACACCCTTTATATAATATAGAAACTATGCATGAACTTATATTTAAAGTATACACATATATATATATATGTAAGACATGACTACAAACCCCTTACATTTCAGGGTTCCCTTATTTTGCAGTTGATAACCATGCTTGCCATGTGTTTTCAAGCTTGTCAACTTTCCTTACAAATTATTTCAACGTTGAGGAAGAAAAAAAGGCTTTAAACTTTTTTTAAGCATTTAGTTGTTTAACAATAAGATTTACAGCACAAGCAAATTAGAATCCCTCCAGCCCAATGGTTTGATTTTTCTGAACGAGGAAGCTGAGCCTGAGGGAGGCTATGTGAATCCTGAAAGTCCTACATGCAGCAAAGAGCGGACTCAGGTTAACCTGGCTTTCTGTTCCTTGTACAGGTTGATCTTCCATCCAGTCATTAAAACTAATCTCATTAAACTAATAAGACTAAAGCTTCCTCACTGGATCACCTTTTTCTTCAGGTTCCTATGGTATTCTGGGTCAATAGGCCACGTGGATCTCTCTACACAGTTCCCTAGGTCAGTAAAATGGATTCTTTCTCATTTGGGTGTTGCAGATATATCTGTAAGGATGCAAGGTTTTTCAAAACAACCCTCTTACCTCCTGCATTCAGTTTCTGACACCCTAACCTAAAGTAATTTCACACTACCTCATAAAACATTCGAAAACAGAGCATCCAAGGATGCTATCTTGCGCTTAACTGGATTCCCTTTTCAAAAAAACGAAAAAAAAAATACACGTAAATGTTACATTTATATTTTTGTATTTCCAAATCATTTTCTCCAGTCACACTCTGTAATTTTTTGCAAAGAAAGTAAAAAGAGAAGGCAAGAGAAAGGAAAGGAGGGATGACAAAAAAAGGACTCACATGTTTGCAAATGAACGTGGGCTCTCCCTCTTGTACTTAAGAGAAAACGACTAAGTAGAGTATCTGTGTAGAGCTTTGTACTGACTGTAGATAGAAAACTATTGGGGGGTATCTCGTTTCTGTTCAGGTCAGTTCCCTTTCTGCTAGGGGAAAAAGGCATCCACATGAGGAAAAATTTAACCTGCCAGTCGCCTATAAAGTAAAAACTATTTGTAATTAAAAAAAAAAAAAGGTATAGACTGCCCAAACTTTCTACTGCAAACAAAAATGAGAGTAAAGCTGAAGGTAACACACCACCTAAACTCAAAGATTTTGCCATCTAATTGAGAGATAAAGCATATGTGCATGAAATAACTCAGAGATAAAAATAAAACATGTCAACAACAATGTAATGCAATCTGAATGTTTAAATGCCAAGAAAGCAAATAACGAAGTGATCAGAATATAATTTGTAAAGGCTTTCTGGTAGAGATAGGCTTAAATATGGCTTTGGATATGGTGACTGACACAGACTGGAAAGCAATTCACATGTGTGGCCATAAGGATGGATGAGCAGGGACATTGACCTCTAGACCCTGACTGTATGCAATCTGCTTTCATTATCTTTTCTAATTAATAGATTTTCTTTTTCACAACAGATTTAGGTTTGCAGAAAACTGGGCAGAAAGTACAGAATTCCCATATACTCTCTCCCCCTACCACACACACACACACACACACACAGAGTTTCCCCTTTTATTAGCATCATGCATTAGTGTGGTACATTTATTGCAATTGATGAGCCAATATCAATACATTATTATTAACTAAAATTTAGAGTTTACATTAATGTTCACTCTTAATGTTCTGTATTGTATATATTTTGACAAATGTATAATGACATGTATTCACCATTCTAGTATCATGCAGAATAGTTCCACTGCCCTAAAATTCCTCTACACTCTGCCTAAACATTCCTCCCTCTCCCCTAACTCCTGGCAACCACTGATCTTTTACTATCTCCAGAGTGTTGCCTTTTTTAGAAAGTCAGATACTTGGAATTATAAAGTGGCCTCTTTCACTTAGCAATTTGCATCTAAGTTTCCTCCCATCTTTTCATGGTTTGGTAGCACATTCCTTTAATTGCTGAAAAATATTCCACTATATGGATGTCTCACAGTTTGTTCATCCATTCACCCATGAAAGGACATTCACGATCTATTTTTTTAATTTAAAAAAAGCTTTTTAAACTTTAGTTTTAACTTAAGTTTTTTAACCAATGCATTACTCAAGTAAGAAATACAGTTCTCAGAACATGTATTCTTTTCATCTTGAGACTTCTTTGTCTAGAGAAATGTGTTCGCATTTTCTGCAATCAATACGTTACAGACTATCATTTCTGTCCTTAAACTTGAGTCATGGGCCACTTCACCTTCTTGCTTCCTTTCTTTGGTGATGTGAGTGCAAAGAGTTTTAGAATATACAACCAAAAGATGAGAATTATGAAACCAAGTTTTGAATTTTTAAATGAATGTGTTTACTAGCAAGCATCTATTGAAGGTCATGTCTTTCCCTTTCCTCTAGAACTATAACAATGTGTTGATTTTACAATGAATCAGAACATAAATCTAAATTTGAAATTGTGGGGAAAGAAGACACTTTCCTCTACCCCCAAGGTTCTTTCAGCTGACTAATAATCAAATAGACATGAGAGAAATTAACAAGAGAATATAAGCAAATTTAATACATACATATGTATGGGATCATCACGTACATGAGAGGTCCCCAGACAGAAAGGAAACATGGATGTAGAAGACATTCTGAGCTAGGGATGAGGGAAAGCACGTTGGGGCTTTAGAAGGTCATCATGGGGAAAGCACACCTTCCATAATTAGTAGTTTGCCCTGCTATTTAAGTAGGTCAAAAGGTTACCTCTGATCATCTCTTAATATGGGCAAGGCCCTTAATTCAAGTTCTAGGTAGTTGAAGGGAGGTGGTGTGGGGGCAGAAGTTTCTCTCGAGCCTGTAGCTAAAGTTACCTTCAGCTCAAAGCAGTCTGCATACCACAGAGGCATCGTGGGCTGACCTGTTCTGAACCCCCACAAAAGTACGACTTTTTCTCTCTTCTTTAGTTGCAGTGTTAATTATGTCCAAAAAACAATTCTGTGACTTTTTCAAAATTGACATCCTAAGCTGTTGTTGATTCTCTAAGTAGAACCAAATGTCACCTGGCACACCTGTGTCTTTCTTTCTGACACCAAATGACATTGACAAATGAATTGCTCTAATAATAATAATAATAATAAAGGTTGCCCTGCCATTTGAAGAGATTTACAATGAAAGCCATTTACTTGGCTCCATGAGTAAGTATACACATTGATTTTAAGACAGGACATAGGAGGCTGTGCCAGGAAAATTTAAAAGTTCAAGCAGAAAAAATAATCATAATATCTTTCAGTCATTTGCTGCTTGTATTTGTTTCCTTAAAAATGCCTAGCTAAATGTTCTCCACATACAGAGATCACTTAGTAGGTGGGGTGTATCTTATTACTGGGTTATTTTCCAGTACATTTGGCGTAGTTAAGGTAAAGTGTATTAACTTTCTTTCAAAATAAAGATGAAAACAGAGTTGTAGCGGCTGTGAATGCTTCAGCCATTGTCAGGAAGTTAAGAACTGACAGGAGGTCCGAATAATCAACTCTGCCTGGTGCATAGACCATAGTTTTCCCCTGGGATATCTGCTCTAATCCTACAATGTATCTGACTGGCATGAATGTAGAATTACTTTCAATAAAGATTTTATTTCAAGCTTGGATGATTTCCCCCAAAACATCTTGTCACTAAAGCAAAGTATATCATAGAATATCTGATTTTTTTCCCCTGCAAGTCAGCTTTCGAGGGGGAAATATACACATTTCAACTCAAGTACTCAACTCAGGTCAATTCACTGTAAAAGATCACATTTTAACATATCTAGACTGATTAAAGATACTCTAGGTTAAAGAAATCAGAGAGCTATTAAAGAAAGCTTACCCTGAAGTCTGCAAACGTAAAGAATACGTAACACATTTGCTCATCTACAATTTGCACTCTCCCTGTCGTAGCCTCCAAGCCAAGGACAGATGACTCTACAAGCTAACACCCGGCTTCTAGAATATTTATCTTTTCATAAGTAAGGAACATTTAAAGGTCACATCTTCCAATAAGTATGAAATTGTTTTCAGGCTATGTGAGAAATATGAATGGCTTGGTCATTATCACACTCAAATGATCTTCATTTCTCTATTTATCCTTCTCTCTTTCTTTATCCTATTCTCTTCCCTCATGATGCCAAATTAAGTAAGCATGTTCAAGATAGGGGAAGAGTACAGTAGCAGTACATTATTCTACTTTGAATTCACTAAAATGTTTCATTTTGTGCTTGCTTCCACTCTTCTAGCCTTGGTGTCACTTTGTTTAATTTATGCTTGCTTCATATAATCTTAAAAATATGTTACTTTCAGAGTTTCACCCCTTCCTTAGTAAAAGCACACAAGTCATATAGTTTAGTTCTAATGGGATAGAAGTAATTATTTTAACATTTAATAATCATAGTACATTATATTTAT
Source organism: Lyroderma lyra (assembly GCA_004026885.1). Taxonomy (NCBI): domain Eukaryota; kingdom Metazoa; phylum Chordata; class Mammalia; order Chiroptera; family Megadermatidae; genus Lyroderma; species Lyroderma lyra. The sequence continues at coordinate 271,514 of PVJL010000702.1, read as the reverse complement.
ACAATGTTTTAAATTCAAAATCCCTCTTATCTCTATTATTCTATTTTATGACTAAAGTATAATATTATGATAAGACTTATGTGTGAGAAGGAAAACTCAGCATGGATAATAGCAGATAAAACAGGAGAGGGGCATGGAAAGATCTAGATTTGAGTCTCGGCTTTTTTTACTTAATTGGCTTTGGGACCTTTGGATGGACAGGTCATTTAACCAAGTCTTTAAACCTGGGTGCAGTCAGACTTACCAGTGAAGTTATTTTAGAAACTCAAAGATCTGGGCCTCAACTCTTGGCTACTGAATAAAAATTTCTGTGTGATCCCTTTGCTTTTGTAAAAGCTACAGTCAGAGTGGAAAACAACTAAGTTCCATTTTCCCTTTTCTTTGTTTAGAAGATAACAATTGACAAGAGGCAAATATAATCACATATCATAAAATTAATGCTTCTATAATTTAGAAAGGGTTTTACACATACTTTTTATTCTACCTTCAAAGTGACCCATGGGTCAGTTTTGCCATAAACTTTACTTTTTGGACAAGGAAGTTGAAGCTCAGAGAGCTGATAAGGCCTCCCTAAGACCATCCAGTCAATACCCGCGAACAAGATTTAAGATTCTGCGATTTCACATTACAGGATTTTCCTAGAGCGGGGGTTCTCTCCTTGGTACAATCAATTAACACTCAGAGGTTTTATCAAACCTAGACCTCACTGCAGGTCAATGGCACCAGAATCTCCATGGGTGAGTCCCAGTGTGGATGTGGTTTTGAATGCTCCATAGATGATATTAAGATACAGCAAGGCCTGGGAATCTCTGTTCTAGCATGACTAGAACACACTTAGAAAATATAAAGTATAATATACTGATATCCCTTAGACCCTGCTGCTTATTATTCTCACTGCATCTACTTGGCTTCTAGAGATTTAGCCCACCACCTGATCTTTATTATTTCACTGTCTTCTCGTCTCCATTGCTCTTAGTGAGCTTTGTTCTATAAGGACTCTCTACAGCCAACCTTGATTTACAGAGTAAAGGCCCCTATAATTGCCAACAAACTTTTTGGAGTATCAGTGCTGCTTAGCAATAGTGCTTCAATCTCACTATCCCCAACTTCCTACCATTATTTTGAAATGCCTAATACATCATGCAACCTACTAGTCTCTCCTCCGTGGATATAATATCCCAGTTCACCACCAGTGAAAGTTTTAACAATTGGACTGCCACCATATGCCGAGACCTAATGGCACTTGCCTGCTACCATTGACAGACTCTCATTGCCAGCTAGCCAGCAAGTGGCCCAGCTCCAATTTTTTATTTTTACTGGCTTTTCTAGACCACTTCTGTAACCAATAATCACAGATTAAGTTCTACAGAAGGAGACCCAGAAGCAGAGTTTGACAAGCAGGGTATTTATTAGGGATCATCCCAATGGAAGGGAGTGAATGGGAGAGTAATTTTGCAGAGGAAGCTCTGGAGTATATGCAACCCATTGTCCCACAGTGGGTGGAAAGGTCACATAGACCAGTCAATGCCTATAGACCAGGTGGCTCACTGTAATTCAGGTAAACATTGAAGAAGAAAACATCTGGAGGCCATCTGCTAACCTCACTCCCCACAGTTAGGCAGGAACTTCTTCCTTGAAAGGGAGTCTGCATGGCCCATCTCTGGGTCCGAAACAGCCACCATCCTTATCAAGTTATTAAATATAAGAATGGCCACTTAGCAGCCTGGAGACTAGGAGACACTCTTTTATAAAACCCAATATAGTACTTGATAATGAACCCTAAAATATGAGATGTTGCATCAATCCCATGCAATGTATTACAACAGATTTAAATACAGATGTGTGTGCTGGACAATAGACTCATGAATTAGACCAACATCCATATGTACAAGGATTTACAAATAAACAGGCACAATTTATTCCTCCACCATAATACAGATTATAAAGTTATATGTGCAAAAGCTAAATACAGTAGATTCTCCAGTTAACCAACACCCACAGGGATTGGTAGATGCTGTGTAAATATAAGTAGACTCTTGTTAACCAGAACTCAACCAATTGGCAAAAATATGTTGCCGGTTGTTTGGGAGTGCCAGTTGCTTGAGTTCCAGTTAACAGAGAGTCTACTGTTATAGTTTTTATCTTTGAGCCAAGTGATGTATACATTTTGAAGGGGTTTGCATTTTTGCAGACACATTGAGCATTTTACCTAAAATGGAATTTGATAGATAACCAAGAAAAATGGTGTCATTTTCTTTAACTTCAACCATCCATAGTATTAATCAGATAAATATTACATTGTATTCTAAACTTTTCACCAGTTTTGTTCAAACTGGCTACATTTTGGAAACTCATTGTTTCAGATATTACATAGATAGGAAAGACATCCTGCACAATTACAGGCCCCTAACAAGCACTCAAGAAATATTAGCTCTTCATCTGTGTATTCATTATCATGAAGTAGGTATGGAACTCAGGTGTATGAGAAATATAATTAATGTGCCATAATTGAAACTAATGTCTCTGTCAGGCTCATTCTTCTAAATGATTTCAGTCTACTCAATTCAAAGTGACTTGAACACATTTTCCTGGCCCATTTCTAGTTCTGGAGGTCTACATATGGCCGAAGTGTTTGGTACAGGGCAGGGAGCACATCAATTTACCTAGCATTTCAATAAATATTTGTTGACACCTAGTAGTATATTATGAGCCAAACACTAATCTTGATCTAGGGATAGTGCACTAAAAAACAGAAACAAAAACAAAGTCCTGGTGCTTAAGATGTTTACATGGTACTGAAGAAAGGTAATAAAGTAGATAAGCAGAGCAGAAAATATCTGGCTTATGTCACCAGTCCAGGCTGGTCTTCTGATTTGGTTTTTTTTTGCTTTTGTTTTCATTTTTGTTTGTTTGTTTGTTTGTTTTTGGCCTTATACCCAACTTCCAAAACCAGGTCTGGGTTTCATTTACTATTCAGGCAGGAACTCTGTGAAGCTGTCTTAATGCTACCTTTACCTTGACATACCATGTAGTGATTTCTATTTAACTATTCTTGACACACTGAATGTGAGTAACTCTGGAACCTTGTTATATCCCCAAGTTTTCCCCAAGGAGAACAATAGGGATCAATCTGCTTTCAGACTCCTCAAACCTACTAACAGCCTATATCCTCGGGGAAGTGGAGTGGGAAGGGCTCAGGACTCACCACATCGTGGGACCTCACCAGAGTCTCAGGTCACGTCTCCCTAACTCTCTCTCTCTTAGTCCAGAAAATCTGGTTTGTTTGTTTGTTTGTTTTTTTCTGGAAGCAAGGTAGCCTGGCCCTTCATCTACCTTCCAATTTATTGCTTTGGTCATAGCTGTGAGTCTGAGTTCTTGGATACTTTTGAAACCCAAAGATATACTCCTTGGCCATTCAAACTCTCCAGCTTTCAAAATTCCGAGCACTTTTCTCTGCTTCACTGCTGTACCATCCCTCCACTGAGGTCAAAAGAATGCTGCTGACTAAATCTTGGGGAAAGGCAAGAGTTACAAGAAAGGGTAGGGAAGAAACCTTAGTTATCCTCAGTTATTACACATCATCCACCTTGTCTTAAATGATAGTTTGACTTCCCTAGAATGTTGATTCTTTCCTTATTAATCTGGGAGCCTAGACCACATTTTAAACATCATTCAACTTGCCATCTAATACAGAAATCTCAGAAATATCTAAATGCCTCCTGATCTTTTTATGTAAAGAATATTTAATAACCTTGATAGATTCCCCAGTACCTTTCCAGTGTACATATGGAAAAATCCATACCAACCAAATATTAATAGTAACAGTAGCAATATTTAAGTGATGGGATTATGAGGAATTTTTATTTTCTATTTTGACTTATCTGCATTTTCTAAACTTTCTATAATGAACATGAATTCTTTGAAGCAGCCTAGTCTGTTTTCACAATTCTAATTCTTCATATGGAGGTGAAATAGGTCTCTGGGACAGTTCCAGGAACAGGATTTGCAAGAAGACAGTTGACGTTTTCTTCCCTATTATGGCTTTTAGCATTCAGCTATCATGGCTTTCCCAAGTATTCTGTTTTCAAATCAAACTCTTTCAGTTCTTTGCTTCACCATTGAGGATTGTGTCACCCTGCTGGGTACATCTATCTTGGTGCGATCCAGTTATACAGTTCTTTCTTCAAGTCAGGTCGCTGTAACAAGTACCTAAAACTCAATTTTCCTTAGAAAGTAAAATTAAGTGTGGACAATTGAATGGCGATACCCAAATGGCAACTGATTCCTGTTCAGCTATTCTGGGACCTTCTAAACAGAGACAGTTTTCAAGTAACTGCTGGAAGTTTGATGTACGTGTCCTCAGTGGGAAGTGAAATAGCTGTTCTCTTCACCTATGTGAAAAGGAAAAATAAAAGGAAAGGTTGATGAATTCCTATCAGTTTTACCTAACATCTAATGCAAATATTTAAGTTCTATATTGTCACTAATATCTTATAATTAGGTGCCTTATCCTACTTGGCCTAATTAATGCTGATCCACGCACAACCTCCAATAGTCTATATAAAATTTTGCTAGCACAGACTAATTTTTCAGCTGACTTATTGAACAGCTGAAAAACTGTTCTGGGTAGAGAATAATGACAATCTTATACGTTTTTTTCTTTCTAAAAATACTCCCAATGTGTAATATATTTCTAGCCTTTCTTCCCTAAATCCAGGGAAAGGCTTCCCAGGGTGGTGATACTGTAAGTGGTACTGGTACATCAGCAGAGCTCAGGGAATAAAAACTAAGACTTCTTTTACTGCTGACATGGTCAAATGTGGATGGCTAAAACCACTTTAACGCTTGAGAGAAAACACCTAAGGGAAACCATAGCTGAAAATTCTCTCTCTGTCTCGCCAATTGTGCAATTCCATTCACAATGAGAAATGAATGCTTTTAGAAGTTTAAGACCCTGTATGAATCTGGAGGAAAAGGAAATACATATTAATTTGGCTTTTCATCCACCTGAACACCCTTCTTGTTTTTGTAAATATATCCTTAGATGTGAATTAGGTGATTAATAATTAAAATATGTCACCCAAGACTTCTAGCTGACTCACTTCTCTTCCAAGTCTTCCTCGGGCCTCAGGCCTTACAATGAGGAAGCCCTTGATTTCAAATGTAAAACTCTTGAATCTTAGTTATTTGGTGAAATAATATCTATATCCAAGAACAATAAAGAGCTGTCTCTTAATCTAGGTGCTGCTACTTACTAGGTAGTTTTGATCAAATTATCAATTACTTTAGGTTCATTTTGTTCATTTGAAAAAATTCATCTGAAGATATTTTTTCATGACTAAAAAGGAAAAAAAGGGAGGAAGAATATTCCTAATATATATTAAAGTTACAATGGTTACAATGGCTTAACACATCAAAGTACTAGTTCAATACACACAGAACTATCAACAGAATAGGATGTAGCAGGTGTGTTTATCATTGAGTATAGGAAATTTTATGAAAATGTAGCATCACAAATCAGTGGAGAATAGGTGATTTATTTAACAAATGTTATTGGGAAAATTAGCTAGCTTGTAGAGAGAAGTTAATTTAGATTACCATCACATTTCACACAATAAAATATATTTAAGATGAATTAGAGGATATGAAAATAAAATTATTAAAAACTAGGAGAAAACATTGATGATATTTACCTGATCTCTTTAAATGGATGAATTTCATAATAGCAAAAACAATGGTAGAAATTCCAAAAGAAATGGTGCTAGATATGACCACACAAAAATTTAAATAAATAAAATAAAAAACAAAAGAATTGACAGAATATAAGTACAACAAAAATAATGAAACATTATGCTTCTTAATAAGTAAAAAACTCAAAACTCTCTCTCTCTCTCTCTCTATATATATATATATATATACAAAGATATTTACAGTAGTATTTTCTATAATAGCAAAGATATAGAGGCAGCCTAAAAGTCCACTGGCAGTGAAATAGTTAAATAAATTAAGGTATTTCCATACTATGAAATGTAACAACTTTTTTAAAAGTATGAGGTATTTTTATATGTACTGACTTGGAAAGATGCCCATGACATATACTTAAGGGGGAAAACAGCAAATTGTAGCATATTGTGTACTTTTTTATCTCACTTTTTTAAGAAAAAATATCTATGAAGGTAGGTAGATGGGTAGATAGAAAAATATTCAGAAGGAACACTCATCTGTTAATTATAATTATAATGAAGGAGTTTGAATGGGGAAAGGGAGGGTTTCATGTTTTTTACTCTACATACTCCTGATTAGTATAATTTCTTCAAAGACTATGTATTAGTTTTATTATTTATAAAAGAAATAAAATGGATCAAACAAACAATGATAAACTCTCAGTAGGAAAAAGGCAGGAGATATAAACAGCTATTCACAGAAGAGAAAATCCACATGGCTGTTTTTTGGGGAGATTTTTGTTTTTTTAACTTTTTCTTCAAGTCCTAAGCTCAAGGATTTCTAAATTCAAAGAATGTCAAACCATTTTTCACCTATCAAATTGGCAATTATTTTTAAAAAATACCAAATAATAATAATAACAGGACCACATGCTACATGCAGTGGGATGTGCTAACCTATTTCATACAACCATATTTTAAGAAAAGAAGAGACATAACTGGATGATGTGAGTTCTCTAAGTGGTCTCTGGACCAGCAGGATCATCACCTGGGAACTTGTCAGAAATGCAAATTCTCACATCCCTTCCAATACTTACTGAATCAGAAATCTGAGGATGGAGCCCAGCAATTTGTTTCAACATGGCTTCCAAATTATTCTCCTGAACAGTAATGTTTGAAAATCCTTGATCTAGCCATTACATTTCTACTATTTTACCGAAAGGCAGGATTTCGCAGCACTATTGACCTATTGGGCTGGATAATTCTGTATTGTGAGTGGCTGTCCTGTGCATCATAGAATGTTCAGCAGCATCCTTCGCTTCTAACCAACAGATGCCAGGAGGAACTCCCCACCCCACTCAGTTATGACGATCAAAAATGTCTACAGTAATTGCCAAATACCTCATGGAGGGGTGAGGAGAGGGCAGAATTGCCCCAGGTTGGGAATCATTGCCTAAAGACATACTCCAAAATGTGGAGGAAGAATACATGCAAAGATTTTTTTACATATCGATTCCTCTTATATTATACTAAGAAATCACAGGGTACAACCCATTTTGCCCCATCTAAAGTAATAAGTAAATAATAAATATGTCATATGTAAGTAAATAATAAATATTACATATATGAGATAGAAGTGGAAAATGCTGGATACAGAATTATTATAGAAAGGATTTTCTCAAATACATATGTAAATACATTATTTATTTATACATTTGAATCACCTAAATGCTGAGCAGCGTCATTCACCAGAGCACTGGTGAATTCTCTTCTGCTTTTGAAATATTTGAAAATTTTTCTGAGATACAGCCATGACATTAAGTGAAAAGGTGAAATTCCTGTTAAGTCCCAATCTTATTTTTAAAAATTGTCCAATATAGACAGCAGTATAGTTTGTGCAAATTAAAGGTAGGCAAGCATATGGTTAGCACGAATTTTCCCCCAAAGTAGCTATAGCACATAGGAAACAAAAGTTAAGCACATTGAAAATTTATTCTATTTTTTAACAGCCTCTTTCACTTAAGTGGTCAGTCACAATTAACATTTCACATACAGTGGCTGAGCTGTATTTTGCAAGCCAGGTGTGACCTGATGGCGAGAGTACGTTTACTACCACACTTTCCTCATTCAAGTTAAACCACCTGAAAGTTATGTGTGTTGGAAAATCAGCATTACAGAGATAGAGAAGGGAACACTTTTAATACCCTTCCAATAACTTGGGAGTTGTCCTGCAGGCAATTATGTGGCTTTCGACTTCCTTTGCAAGTCACTATGGTAACAGCAAAGCACAAACTTAAAAGGAAGTTTGCATCCATATATCTGTTTAGAGCTGGACTATTATTAAATGCTTTGGTCTTCTTAATTCAGCATTAATTTTGAGTTTTGTACTAAAGCTGTCTTTCAGTTTGAGTCATTTGGCTGTGATTTTAAGCAACTAAGAAATTGTTTTTTTGAGTTAGCAATTCAGCTCACTCTTGGAAAAACTTACCCAGCATAAGGCTGCGAGGATTTTTTTGTCTGGGGTCCAACATCTGTAGCATTGGATTATAGATTGTTTCTAAAATAATCTTAAATTGATGGATCATTGCTTCTTCCATTTGGGCCCGACAAAAAGTAGCTCTGGCATTTCCTTTCCTTTTTATGCTGTAAACTGTACATCACCCTTTCGAGCTCTTGCCAGAAAAATGAATTCTTACCCACTTCAAGATTTTATAAACTTGAATTTTGCTTAGCGATATAAGAATTTCTTTTACAGTGAATATACATCAAGTGCTATTTCATGAACAAATTCATAAAATTATAATTATTTTTGTCAGGCTATTTTAAACTAAGCAGTATTAATAAATAGCCTTTTTCAAGAGTTATGGTTTGGGGTCTTTTTTCTATTAGTCAGGCATCCACAAGCACTAAACTTTTGAGCTCTTTATGTTGCTTAGAATCAGGTATCTTTGCTCTAAAAATTTCTTAGGAGTAAATTAATGGTGAGTAAATAAACATGTAGAAGAATTTTCAAATATTGATCTAAGGTCTAAATGTTTTTGCACTTTCTTACCCATTTATCTATTCACCGTACATTAATCTCTCAGCCATGCCTTTGCTCTCACAGTTCTCCTTCAGATGTGTTCTTCTACCTTTCAGCCTTTGTTTTGTCACAGGAGGAGCATTTCTGTCATTCCTTTGCTAAAAACAGGTTAAATTGTAGCTCAAATTTTACAACACCGTCATGAAGTCTAAAACCAAATGAAATCTAAGCCAACCAGAGTGGGAGAAACCGCCAGGAATGACCACAGTCTGACCTCTTGAGTTAGTTGCTACAGAGTTTTGAAGCCAGGGTGGCATAGGAGGGTAAAAATCCATAACATTTTCAGACTAATTTAGCAGGTCCTTAGCAAAGCCACTAATGCAGCACTTCCTCATTGTCACTCAGGGGAATCTACAATATTCAAGTTAAGTTAGAGAACTCATGAGTAACACAAAGACAAACCAAAATATTGTCTGCAGGACTTGTCAGATCCTTTATTATGCTATTATTGTGCAGTGTGAATTTTTAAGAAGGCATACAGTTTTATTCAAAAGTTATTTTACCCTGGAATGCTACTTTTGCAAAGTATATCATAAAAATGCTGTTTTGCAGAACTCACTTCCATGAAAGCTGTCCTGGAGGTATTGGTTTCCCCTTTTCTAATAATACAACTCAATTTCATCTTCAGCAACTGGAAGTACAACTTAACTGTTTTTGAGAGTTTCTGTCTTAGATACTAGATTGAAATTTTTTTCCATGGAGGGCTTTTATGTTTCTTAGCCTATGTTTCTTCTCTACATATGTTTTACTAGTTGAAGACTTCAGAAACAATGGCACATGCAGTGCCCAGGTGGTCTCCACAGTGAGAATAGGAATTATGATATCCATTGATTTGAGGTAAAATAGTAAGATTTAAATAATTTTGTAAGATAGTATTCTAGCTATATTTTGAAATTGTGGTTGACTTCCTAAATCAACCACTTAACTATTTAAGAATCTATTGAGCTAGAGAATTGATAAGTTCACATTTGAATAATGAAATATTATAACATTAATACATTTTCCCTGACATTCCCATTTTGGGGACCTTTTTGCTAGAACTGTCTATCCCCACTGTCTACTAGAGAAGAGTCTAATCTAATCTAAATGTTAATGTGAGAATAGATTTGCCTAGCTACATGAATCATATAGTTTAGTAGATGGTGACTTCTATCCCAAATTAGTCTCCACTGTCCGCATTTTTCTAATCTAAATATTGATTGATTTCTCCATACACCCACTACTGGTTAGTTGGCATTTACAGCATATATTGCCAATGAAATATCTCACATACATACACACACACACACACACACACACACACACACACATTTTGTACCAGTAAATAAGCAAGATAGTATGTATGCTATTATAATGCACATCCACATTTTCTTTCTTAACTACATTTGATTTTTCTAAGCATTATTGCAAATAACTTGATTTTCCCAACTTAGAAAAAAATTCCAAGCTGATAAGAAAAATTTAACCTGCAGTAATAAAATATAACAAAAATACAAAAATACATGTCATTTAGTAAAATCTACTTATACCAAGTGGGAAGTGTACAGAGAAATGGACACAAAGAATACAGGTTTGAGATGAAATGACTATGCCATATTTACACATGCATAAAAGTCCAAAGTAAACATAACACTATAGGAAATGTAGGAAACTGAGGCACTAGCAGAAGTCCATTACAGGAGTTCTCTTCCAGGGCCTACTGGCTAAGACGGAGAACACCCTCCCCAAAGGGGATGCGACATACAGCTCTAACTCCCTACTCTCCATCCTATTTAAGCTTGGCCTTGTTTTCCTCCTCCAAATGTGGCCCCTGCTCTGGACTCTAAGACCAAGCCTTTGTCTGAAAAAGAAAAATATCAAGAACTCTGGGGAAACTGAAAAACAGCCTAGTCCCATTTCAGCCTTCTTTCGCTCTGGCCCAAATCTAACCTGCTGCATCTCTCCGGTATGCCCTGGAGAGCTAAAGGACTCCTTTGTCACCCAAGTTCCTCCAGATGCTATACACCCCTTTCAGCTTCTACCCCATAACCTCCTGACAGCCTCAACTGCCCCCTCCAACAATCGGCTCTTGGTTCTCCCTTCATTTCTAGCTTCACCTTGATGAGTTTGAAGCAATTCTGGCTCCCAGATCCCACAGTTCTTGCTAACAACTGAAATTACAGCCATTATTAAGTAGGAGAAATATATCTTCAATCCTCAATCTATCTTTACATCATTCCTTTCCCCTTTCAGTCTTCCTGGACTCCAGGTCCAGGGTATTCTTCTACACAGTTGGCCAAGATGCCCTACATAAGTCCTTTACCTTCAAACTTTCAACATGCTCTTGCTTAGCGTTCTGCCTTCTCAATGCCCTCTGACCTCAGAGCCCTTTGCTTAATAAATTTTATCAGCTTTGACCTTTGCTACCAGTGAGTGATGTTGTTAAAGCAACTTTTACCTAATAAGCACTCAATTAATTGATTACTTCTGTTATTTCTCTCCATATTTGCCCTTAACAATTCGTGTGTGTGTGTGTGTGTGTGCATGCGTGCTCAGTCATTGAAGGAATTGGTGTCACAAAAAGATGTTACTTTAAAGCCAAAAGAGAAAAACTGTTTTTCTTCACAGTGATTCTTAGTAATAACTTTTATAATAAAGACGTCTGGGAGAGGCTTAAGACAGACATTAAACCAAAGTAAATTGGCATGTTAAAGGGAAGCAAAGGTCGACTCCAGGGTAGGAGAATGTTTAAGTCATTCCACTGACTTGGTAACTGCAGTAGCAATGTGGCATAGTTTCTTATATTACAAAGACAACTTTAAATGTGTAGTCTCAGATAACTCTCTGGTGCTCTAAAAATATGAGAGTCCCTTCCAGAAATGTAGCCATGCCAGCAGTACTCACAGGTACAAATGTTCTCCATTTAAAGTAGAAATGGAAACGGGAGGCAGAATATCTTGAATATTCAGTCCAAATTTGAGAGTCATTTTGTCCACGTAAGTCTATTGGAACCACGTTGTCAGTCTCAATTCTACAGTGAGAAATAAAAATTTAGAACCTCCTCACATTTCCAGGTCTAAAATAAATAAGTCATGGGCATATAATGTGTAGCATAGGGAATATAGCCAATAATATTGTGATAGCCTTGTACGGTGTCAGATGGTTGCTTTATCTATCATGGTGATCACTTATTCAAGTATATAAATATTGAATAAACATGGTATACACCTAAAACTAATATAATATTGTATGTTAGCTATATTTTAATAGAAATATTTTAAAAGAGAAAAATCAGACCCTCTTATGGAAGGATGTGATGATAATCATGTGGAGAATGGCAGAGTGAAAAATCAGCCTAGTGATGAAGCCTAGGAGTCATAACACACAGCATGGGCAATGGAACCAGGCTGCCTGGGTTTGAACCTCAACTCTAGATGATCCCAGGCCCTTCACTACCCTTGGCCTCCTTTGTAAAATGGGCTAAATAATAGAAGCTCCCTCATGGGGTTGCTATGAGGATTAAGTCAGACAATAAGATTGCTTAGAATAATACTTGGTTATTACTGATATTGATCATGTCAAGGACATTTTACTGACCATGAATTTGTGCTGTGGGGATTCACAAACTGATGGCTTTGGTCCTTCTCAACCTCTTTCAGGCGAGAGAAGCCATGGTCTCTTGGTCACAGAAGTAGCATTTCAAAGATTTGGGTTCATGAAGGTATAGAAATAAAGGAAATCTTCCTGTCTCCTCTGACTGGGAGCTATGGAGGCCCACAAGGACCAAACAAAAGACTCTTCCCAAGTCCAACTAGTGCCCCAGTGTTCCATAGTGGGCTCTGATACTGGAGACCCCACTGCCTTGCAAGAAAGTCTTCCTCTGCTTCATTTTAGTCTCTATACTCATTTCCCTTGGGTCGGGATGTCCGGTGGAATGTAGAGTTGAGTATTTCTTAGCGCCTTGTCCTCTTTCCCTAGGCTCTCTCTCTATTTCCTTAACATCACTAAAACCTCACTGTCTCTAATTTTAATCTAAAACCAAGTAGGCTTCAATTTTAAAAATACGCATTATTTTTTAAGTCTTATATTTTTACAGGATGAGGCTTTATTTTCTTTTTAAGAGTCTTGTGTTGAAGCAGGCAAGACATTACCATTAATAAAACCACATCCTAAAGTTTCATTGGTATTCCAGCACTCTGTACAGTAATCACTCACACAAGCAAACTTTTTTTTTCCCACTGGGCCTCTTTCCCTGTGCAAATGCTGCAGGACTTAGCATTTTACTGAGATGTGAACTAAAGTGGCTGACCAAAATGAATATGGACACTTAGCATTTTGCCATATACCTAAATGTCTCAGAACACCTTCTCTACAGTACACATTCCAATTAGCATTTGTCAGAAACAGTTTACTAACACTAATCACTAAAAACTATTTTTTCTCAGTATTTATGTCTACCTTTCATTATTAATTATGCATATATTTTTCTACTTTTTGTGTTTGGAATCTTACATATTTTCTGCATGGCTCACCTGTTTCCTCCATTGACTATAAACACTTCAAAGGCTGATTCTTGTTAACTCTCCACAGTAATTTTTGCTGTTTAATTTATTCATTTCTTCATTCCACAAACATTTATAGAGCACTCATGACGGTCGGGTACAATGGGGATAAAATGTTGTCCAAGGCATTGAATCCTTCTCCCAAAAGTCTTAAGTTCTCTTTCCATATAGTAAAGCATAAAGAGTAGAAGATTAAATAGTGTTGTGGTAGTTGTTGTTTTTCTGAAACTAGAAAAAATCCTGCTTGTGTTTCATTCTGTGTTTTGCCAAAGCCAATCATTACCCTTACTTTCCTACTTTAAATTGAGATTTTAAAAATAAAGAAAAGGGAGTTCCCTGATGGTGTAGTGGCTTAAGGCTTCGGTGCTGGTGCTGTCAGCGCTGTGGCATGGGTTCGATTCTCAGCCAGGGAGCTACCCACATACCAAAAAAAAAAAAAAAAAAAGGAATTCAAGAACTCAGACCTCTATAATTCACAAGTAGCTGTAATTTTACTTCAAACTCTTTTTTTCTCTCTCTCCTTGTCTCTCCACAGGATAGTGGCCAAAGCCTCCAAGAACCTCATGTCCACACAAAGCTTAGGGATTGTATTTGGACCCACCCTTCTACGAGCTGAAAATGAAACTGGGAACATGGCGATACACATGGTGTACCAAAACCAGATAGCGGAGCTCATGCTGAGCGAGTACAGTAAGATCTTCGGCTCAGAGGAAGACTGACAGACTAGACAAGTTACTGAACATGTTCACATCTGTCTCGATGCCTAATATTTTTACATTTCTGTAAACATATTTCTGAAATATTTTTTTCCTTTCAAGTGACAGATGCCTCATTTTGTGAAAACTTAATGATAATTTTGTGTTTAAGTTCCAAACATTTGAATAAAAGAGTTGACAATATTTGCCTATATGTGTTCTACATTAACCCCTTCAGTGCTCTTCTTTCTAGCACTTCTAGGCATACATTATGCGTGTTCCACGATATGCAGAGTATAGCACATATCCACAAACCAGTGTTAATTCTGTGCTGAGGCATGTGGTGTGCAGTGGTGTGTGTGTGTAGATATGTGAATGAGTGTGAGTGTGGTTGGGAGTATGTGTGCACGTAGGTGAGCCTTCTCACTACCCTTGGCTGCCTCATCTCCTATTTATACATGAGTAGAACCTCAAAAGGAAGAAAGGCAGAAATTAATAACTTTTAAATAGAACAAAAGAGTTCTCAACCCAAATAAACATATTTCATCTTTCTAGAACATTTTTGTATGTGTAAATATAGTCCAGCTATCCTTGGTACTATATGGTGAAATTTATAAATATTTGTTGAATGGCAATTTTTCTAAAGAAAATGACAGTTCAAACACTTGCCACTGGGTATGTTTTTTTTTTTTTACACATATACTATTTGCAGTCCCATAAACATACTACCTTACAAATTAGAAACAAAATTAGTGCCCTGAAATTCTGAACTTTATATTATATAAGAATTGCATGAGCGCTCATTTTTAATGTTAACATTCATTTTGAATCTTCATCAAACTGTATATTCTTCTTTTCCCTGGCTATGTCATTTTATGTAGAATTTTTATTATGCTTCTGAGGATGCTTTATTGGTGAATTACATTACATCAGTCTAGAAGAGACTTTTTTAAAGGCCCTTTTTTTAATATGCCCTAAGGATTACTTGACTAGGCTTGGATTGCTTTATCCATTTGATGGTTAGTTTCAGTTATCCTGGATAAACAAAAAAGTAACTATCTAGAATATATCAAATATTGTTTTATTTTGAAAAGTATGTTCTAGCTGAACACATCTCATAGCCAGTTTTGTAAAAGTGTTGTTCTGCTGATAAAAATGTAGATATAACGTTTGACAGCTTTTTAATCAAATTCAAATGGAATAAATAAAACTAATTCAGTGCAATAAAGAATACGTCTAGTTATTGATTTGTTCATTTAAATGAAAAATAAAGCATGTAAATAAGATGCATGAAGCTGAACTCCAAAAACAAACACTTAGAGTAGTGATAGGCCGTCTGCGTAGATGGGGTACACGGCAGAGGGAGAGCATCTGCTCAAGAGACAGCCAGAGGAGCACACAGCTCCAGCATCCACAGAAGTGCCTGAGGAAGGAGAGACATCCCTTGCCCCCCTTGAATGTCTTCATTTGGGCTATAGTGCCAGTAAATCGGCTCATGGCCAAGGACAGAGAAGCAACCACAATAAATGCTGAAGTGCCGTTTCACCAAGTGTGACATACACACGTATCACAAAGCCAAGGGGAGTCATGTGAGGGAGAACCCCATGATCTAAAGTCGCAGGTAACAGTGAACTAACAGACCAGCCAACTTTAAGCCTTTCTTATATTTAAAGTTGTACTTATGCCTTTCAGAAAAATACAGAGCCGTGAAACGAGTTTCTAGCATTCTATTTCAAGTCCTCCTCATTTCCATGACATACCATATTCTCAATTATGTCTTCTCCAAGATTTTAATTACTTCTCTTTTTGAAGGAGGGAGGGGTAGGTTTAGTAGTTTCAGTGTTAAAATCTTATTCCGTCATGTGTCCATCTTTAAAGTAATTCTGAGAGCATCAGCCAGAAAGAAGCAGCACTAACAGCCAAAGAGAAGTGGCACCGCCTACTTTGAGCGGGAACGCACAGCCCCTCATCTCTGTTGCTTTCCAGATTTATAATCTTCAAAAGCACCAGCTTCTTGATTTTCAATCTGATGGGATTTAGCCTGATTCAAACTCCAGCTGTGTCCTATCCCTGCCTGCTAAGGGCATTTAATCAGAGTCTGTGTTTCCTCTCTCTAGGAAAAAACCATTCCGAGGTGCTAAGCCAAAGTGCCCATCAGGATCTGACTTACACACACTGAAGGCATAGAAAGGGTTACACCAAAAGGTCATTAGATTCTATAACATCTTAAAGACAGCAATGATGGTCCTATCAACTAACTGTTCCAAGTTTAAAAGCCAAGATTATAGGTCTAGTAGGTTAACTCACTAAGGTATCAGATTTTATGAAACTGATCAATATTCTCCATCAAGAAGACATAAAAAAAAATGAGCATTTCTTAATCACCTTGCTTGAGCCAGGTGCATGTCTAGGCACTACCAAATATTTAAAAATAGAAATAAATGTATCCTCTGTAGTTTCACAGCCCAGCAAAGGACAAAATCACTGAGGTATTAGTCACACTCCAATACAAGATCAGGGACTACAATCATCTTGGTAGCCATGTAGCCCCAAGTTTCAGCACCTATACATGCTCAGAAAGTATTTCTTGTCAGTTTTGTTGAACAAAAAGTATTTTTGAATGAATGAATGAATGAGCAGATGCTAGTACAGATATATTAACAAATCTCAGTGGTTGACAAAGAACCAAATAACAAATTGTGCTTGGGAATGTCAGGTGAAGCTTCACAGGGAAGATAACCTTTTCAATCTAATCTTGACCAACACATAAGATAATCAGACAAAGAAAAATGTAGGCAACATGCTCAGAAGCAGGAATAACATGAACATAATTGTGAAAGACACACTATCTCCAAGGAAAAGTGAGAAGCTCAGTCTACAGAGGATGAAGGGCATACCTGGCCATTTGGGAGGGTAGAGCTAGAGAAATATGTTGCCGTCAGATAGAAGACATAATTAAATATTTAGGTTTTATCCTATAGACAAAAGAGATCCAGTAGAAGTAGTAAAATAAGAAAGCCATAGAGAAACTTTTTTTAATAGAAAAAGAATCTCTAAATTCACGAAAGGGCAGAAAAATCAAATGACTAAGAATCCTGACATTCTCTCTCTCTCTCTCTCTCTCTCTCTCTCTCTTTCTCTCTCTCTCTCTCTGTGTGTGTGTGTGTGTATACTTTTTAATATTTTCTGGGAATGAAATGATAATCTTGTATTCTTAGAAGCATTTCTATGCTGTGATGAGCAAATATTTTAAGTAAGTATAACCTTAATATAGTCCAAAACAGTCTCCATGAAAAAATCAGGATAGTTAGTACACCCTATTTCAGCATGGACTTGCATAGACTTACCTGTCCAGGACGTGAGACGTTGACCCTCTTTCTCACTCACACAAAAAGCTTCTTGGAGACGGTATCTATTCTATCCTATGTGTGGAGAGGCTGACTACTTAGTGTATGCCACATGACAGGATCACACCTTGTAATTGAAAGCCATATGATGGTTCTCCCTATCCAATTAGAAAATAAAGGATCCAATTAAGAAAAATTAGAAAAGCTGTTAAAAGGGAACAATCACTTGCCAATTGTGCTGTCCTTACAGTTTAATACAGCCAGAAATTGACCTGTTCTTCTCTGTACTTCACATTTATTTTTGTGAATTATAAGTTAATCACACCATCAATTTCTAATTAAAAGGTCCTGCAAAGATTTTCATCCAAAAGGACTGTCACTAAGAGTTCTGGGTCAAATTGTCATGTTGTCAAAAATAAGAAATAAAACCAAAATAATACCAACTCTCCCCTGGGAAAATCAGCTCTTACTACAAAACAACAACGACTTTCCTCAGACATGATCATCACATATTATTTTCTCAATTAAAGTGTTTCATCTTATTGTCGGAAAATAGATGAATCTTTGTTTACTTTTTCTTTAACCCAAGGGTTGCAGACTCAAATGCTTATTAGAGCCATGCAGGTAATAGGAGTAAAGAAGAACAGGTGTAAGGCATTGAGGTAGCAGCAGCTGGAACAAACTTAAGCTCAACTCCTGGCCCAAAGGGTCAACTTCTACTCAGCTCTAGCTGACTTTGCGTTCGTGGGCCCTACGGGCACCGTTTGCCCGACCTTCTGATCCTGCATGAAAAGCCAGAATTTCAGAAACTTCTGTGAACCTGGTTTTTAAGGGCATGCAATAAACACATCTGAAGAGCCTCAGCCCAAGCACCCCCATTTTTGTGACCTCAGCATTAAACCTTAATGTTGCAAAGCTTGCTCCCTAAAAAATGACAGCTGAAGCAAATGGTGGGGATAATTGGGTGAACCAGTGCCATGTGTCTGAGGTAAAAACAGGCAGACTAAGCACTAAGGGTAACTTGCTGCTTAGGTCCTGGGCAAATTATATACTCTACCTGGATCTCAGTCTTCCCACCTATAAAACAGAATAATACTTGCCTTATCTTGCCTCTTAGATCTGTCTAATGGAATCATGTGAAGGAAATTAAAACACATAGTACACCATGAAACTATTAAATTGTTCCTACTGGATGTAGATGATAGAACTTCAACTTAATTGACTAACAATTAACTTTATGATCTCTAAAGATGATGAGAAGGAAGGTTGGAATCAGCCTCTAAAAAGCCTCAAATGCCATACCAAGAAGTTTTATATTAAATCTATAGTCAATGTCGAGATTCTAAAGGCTGTTTAGCAGAGAAGTGACTTTCTCTGAGCTGTAAAGATTCTCCTGGCAACTTTATGGAATAGAGTTGGAAGCAGAGAGAAGTTATAGGCACCATTGCCAGACTGACGATTATGGTCATAGTACTATTAATGCAAACCTGAATTCGAACAGTGGCCGTAACTATGGACACCACTGCTGCAGAGAGCGTCATCCTCCTGAACTTCTGAGCTTCACCCACCACCTCTTCAGCATGACTGCTAAGTGCAAAGCGCCATTTGTTGTCCCGGGATCTCCCACAGCATGCTGGGGAAGGACACGAATTGATTCTGGTATTCTGGCAGTGATTTGGCGTCTGTCAGTAATCACCTTCAGATGGTTGAACCCAGGCACGCCCCAGTCAGAGGAGCGAGCTACCGCCTTCTGCTTGCAGGTGATCGTTAAGATCATTTCATCTTAATGACTCCGATTTTTCCCCTCCTTTCTCTTTGGGCAATACTGCTCCTCTGGCCACCCAAAAAACCCACCAAAAACATTAGTCCTGAAAAGACTAATTTTGATTAGTTAACATTTATATAGGGCTTGTTATGTGCCAAGAACTGCACTTTATATATTTTGTTTTATTTAATCTTCACAACTCTCTGGAGAAAAGTACTGTTATTATTCCTGATTTATACTTGAGGAAATTGAGGGGAAAAAATAATGAAGTCACTTAAGTTCATGCAGTAAGTAAGTGTCAAGTTAGTATTTGAATCTAAATAATACGGCTCCAGAGGCGCCTGCCTTAACCGCCGTACCATATGCTCACGGGGTTAGGAAAAGGAACTGAGGAAATGCAAGCACACGAACACCCCAAATATTCACACTCCGTATATGGGGACCTGCTCACGCCCCTGTTAAAATACCTGATGAGAGTTTTACTTTTATACTAATTTTCCGTAAAGAACAAGAGGGATATTAGATATTTTCCCCAAAGAAGCATAGGATACCTTTGTTCTTAAACATAGATGCTAATATCAGTCATGTTATGGCTGTTATGATTTTAATATTCATGAACCATTTCATTTTACTACACGTTTTACAGACTTCGTACCGACCATTTTACTACATTATAGAGGATAAAACGGTCGCCTCTTTGTCCACATCTTCAAAAGCACCTATTCGCGTGGCTTCTACCCTGTGCTACATCATGTTATCTTGTCAATGGTCTGTTATCATCTATCATAGCATCCTACCTAATATTGTATTGAAATCATCTCTGGCCCTTTAGGGGTTCTGTGCAAAATGAAAAATTGGGTCTCCAGCAGTCTTCTTTAAAACAATGGAAAAAGAGGCAGGTGTCAAGGCACGCTGTGTCTCAGGCTGCCGGAGAATGAGCCTGAATCATCCAAGTGATGAGACTACAGTGAACATCTTGTACAAAAAAATGACAATTTTCTGTAGTAGTGTTGTCAAAATGAAAACGCCTAGCTGCCTTGGTGGGAGACGTGGCAGAAGGATACACACGCACGCACACACGAGCACACCTCCCTCGTAGAGCCATCCAGCTGAGTTTTGCTATCTTATACTTGAAGTAAAGCATGCAGAGTCCATGAAATTCTTAAGCAATCATCTGGATTCTAGAAAACACTCTTCATTCAATTAGGGAAGTGCTAGGAAAGCAGTGAGGGAGAGTGGTAACACTACGCCCATAGTTGGCGCTCATGATACACTTGTTGGATGAGCGAACCAAGACAAATGGCCACAACCGAGCACCATTAAGTATGAATGTGACCTGCCATCAGGATTCCTCTGAACCGGTCATAGCGAGTTAAATGTAGTCTCAGATCACTAGTATTTGTACTGACTCCTAGTCTCACCTCTAAAAGGATCATCAAACAGATCCCCTTTCAACTACTCCTCTTGAAGTCTGAGTCCCCAAGAAACACTTCTTTCCTAAGTTCAGCAGCAGAGGTGGGATGAGGCTCTCTAACCTCACTACTGCAAGTCTAGCAGCGCGTTCTGACACCCTGCTTTGGATCTGGAAGGGTCCAGGCATCCGTGACACCCAGCAACATCTTCCACTCACCACCCCTGCCCTGACGAATGGGATTTATGTGTTAGATGCATGCTGTAGAGTACAGGCTTTCTGACCAATGTATGAAAATCTCAACAGCCAAGAAATCTGGCATACACAAAGCACTGGCCTGAAATATCCTTACTTTCCTCTGGCACCATTTAAGCTGACGCGTTCGTTTACTTGAGACACACGTACGTACACTCACATTTTAAGAGCAGGCCTTGCGCTAACCATTCTCACATCCCCAGCAAAATGTGTTCTAAGTCCATATTGTGCAGCATACTTGAAGACGTGTGGATTTTTCCACGTCATTTGGTGACATTTTACAGTTTAATTTCTGCCTTTATTGCTAGCCCCTACCTTTTTTCCCTTCACACACATTCCACCAATGGGATTTCCTTCAGCATCTCAACCCTGGGCTCACAGCCTTTCCTCTCTCGTTCAGCATCTCTTTGCACTGTTGCTGCACAACTTGACCATGTGTCCGTCTGTTCAATTCCAGCTGTGCTGATTGAAAGGAAGAGGACAAAGGCATCCATCTGCTGAGGAGAGAAACTGAGTCACTGGAGGAGGAGCCAACCTTTTCGAGTGTGAAGAGAACTTCACACTTAGAACTCCAAAGGAGGTCAAGGCAGAAGGCTCCAGGGAAACCTGGTCCAGCTCGGGATGTCTCCTTCCTCCCATGTCCCCACACGTCCAGGTGAAAGGCAGCTTTTAAGTTGCAGGAGGTGAAGAAGACAATTGAAGATGAAATTGGTTTGAGCTCACTATTTTTCTAGCTATCAGTTCTAAGGTCACAGTCACTAAAACTGGAAACTTAAAAATGACTTCAAAAAGGCAAACGCTAACTAGATTTCACAGTGGATTTCATTTTACTTGGCATTACAGAAAGAATGCAGGTATTAAATAGACTGTTTCCTGTATACAATAAGGTTAATTAGTAGTGAGGGATGGAAAATCAGTGTAGACATAACTCTTTTCGACAGGTATCAAAAATAATCCCCTGATCCCTACAGACCCCAGCTGCATTGAAAGCGGAGCGATATAAAAGATTCTTTAAGCACAAAATTCGCGGACACATTCTCCAGGTGTCTGCAGCCATTTAAATAGGCCCGAGCCCCTGAGTCTGGGCTGGCTCCGCACCCCCCTTTCTGGCTCTAACTTAAAGGCACAGCTACACACTCTGAATTTTGAGGTGCAGCATAAAGGCTCTCCATACAAAGCGGCTGGGATTGCAAAGAGAGACAGACAGGAGAACAAAAAAGAATATATCGCAGCCTGAATGGGACTTCCCTAAGCTCCTTATCAATAAGGTTAATAAGGGTCTATGCAATTTACTGATCACTAAGATGGAACAACCCTCTTCGCACTCCAAATCTCCACGTCGGCACTAGCTTTTCATGCTTTTCACAGCCAATCACATGAAAGACCCTTCGCCCTGCACCCCAGAGAATAAACTCGGGTTCACTGTCCTGGCCTCTATAAAAATCTCCAGTCCTTATTACACTCCTACCTGCCCTAGTTAAGCAGATTAATAGTTATTTCCTAGAATTTGATCTATGAGGTTCTTTGTAATTGAAGCTGGAGGACTCAGATTTTTCTTTAAAAAAAAATGTATTTCTGCAAAACACATTTCTTTTTTCTCCGGTTTAATTTTGTTATCCTCAATCGTATGCATGATATAAAAATAATTCCAAACTTCTATCTCCTCTATAAAATACATGTCATATCAAAAAGGTGACAAGAGGGGGGAAAAGTAATTAGTGAGTTCACAGAGTTCAGTAGAAAAGTTAAAATGGAGTAACACATTACTTTTTATGTTAAGATTTCACAAGACAAATCTTGCCTGTGTTTTAATTGCATGTGACCCTGGCAGTCCTACTCTGAAATGAAGTGCTGTAAAATTAAAGATGACAGACGCTCAAAACAAGTCTTGTGATCTTGATTAGACTACAAAGACCACACTCTCTCTGCTGCAACTCAGATATCATGGACTGTTTTAGTTGGGGAATTGCTTCATTAATGCCTTCTTTGACTAGACATGTTTATTACTAAAAAGAAAAATAATAATGAATATGTGATATCTTGCTTGCATAACTAAATAATTCCAAAAAAGCAAGTAATAAACGAGTGTTTAAATAACCCTAAGACCTGAAATTTTTTTAATACGTATATATAATGTGAACGTGGATACGTGTGAATGAATATGTGTATGATATATACCCATCTTTGATATATACAAGTGTGTTACCTACTCTAAGCTAGAAATCTCTATGATAGCCTGAGAAACGGTACAACTCATCTGTCATATTCCTTATAGCCATGTAAAATTTCCCAGGCCAACAGAATGCACAGAACTATACATTGTCCTATAAAAACTATTTCTGAAAAACACTCCTCGGAATTTTAAACTTTCCCAGCATAGTCTGAGAAAAGAATTAGATTTGACTCACACCTAATTTTTTTAAATTGTCACCAAATCATTCTACCTAAATTATATAAGACATAAGAACAGATGCTTTTAAATCCTACTTCTCTCTTGTTAAATGAAAGCAAGGAGCTGGGGAGGGAGTCCCTGTTGGATTATACTCTGTGTCTCCTCTGCATGTCCCCGTGGGCCAGCTGCAGGACTTACTTTAGTCTCTCAGGCCCTCTAGGTCACGTCTTTGTGCTTCCCATAAATAGGTGAGATGGTTTTTCATCTGTAGGATCTCCTACACTCTAAATTTCAATGATTCTATTATTTCGTCCCATTTCAAGAATGCTATTTTCAATTCATATATTTTGTGTAAGGAAATAAAAGGATTTGTGCTGGTTACATGAGTGTTACTCTCAACAAACATATGTGGATTCAACCTAGAATCAAAGCTGAGAAATCTGATTTCTAGAGTTCACTTTTTCAATGTAACTGTGATTCCAGGGAAGTCTATATACACATCTAGCTCAATTTCTTTAAATGTAAAATACATAAAGCAATTTCTCGCTTACCTAACAAATAGGGCTATTGAGAAAATAAAATATGATAACATATATAAAAACGTTTTTAGAAGTATAAGAGGTATGGCTTCCTAACCAATAATATTATTAACATAATTATACTCTCAGTGGTCTTCAGTATACACAAAAGGATTTTTTATTTACAAACCAAATACTCCTTTAACTTATAACAACATGTCTTCAAACAGCCTACATACTTGTTTTAAAATGAAACCTTTGTCCCCGTAGAGTTTATCAACACTGTGTCAGAAACCCTCAGATGTGGTATGTTGTGTCGCTCATATGAGAGATTTTTATTCACTAAAAAAATCTAGAATCACGAATGTCAGAAAGTGTTTATTAGAATCAAATTGGGCATAGTATTGAGAAATTATGAGGTCAGACAATTAATTTCATGAACTCATCCTAGAAAAAGTGTTAACATACCTCACAAAGTGATCACTACGGTGACCTTCCCAGTACTCCCCTTAAGAAGCTGTGCACTGACGCCAGTGCCTGGTCCACCCTTCAAACCAATTTTGGAGCTCTTTTTCTGGACTGGCCATCAGAGATGCCATCATACCATGAGCTTACATTGGCAGCACTGTACAAACAACTTGGTAAGGTGTCACCACCAACGCAAGCGCATGGTGGCAAGTTCACAAACTGAACTGCCAGATTTTGGATGTGATGACAGCTCTTATGGCCATTCTGGAAAAAGAGTTCTCAAATTGTGGGCACCGGTACCCAGCTTCCCAAAGGGAGTACTTTGAAGGTGCCCGTAGTGATATTCAGCAGTGAGGTGTGTAGTGACCTCGTATGTTATGCCAAGAGAACTGAAATTACATCTACTTCTTGTCTCTCAATTTCTCTGCCTCTACATCGTCTCTCTCTGTGCCTCTCTGTCATTCTTCTTTTATACGTGCTTCTCCTCTGTCCCTCTCCTTTTAGCATCTCTGTCTCTTAGTACTTTTACTCCCCACCCTCACATCCAGAGCAAGGATCTTGACCTAAACTTTACAGTTCCCTGGACCCCTGGACTCTGGCAGATACATGAACTCTTAGAACTTTCATGCTAGATTGTTTGTGCATTTTTCTGGAATTGAAGTCTAGAGTTTTCATCATACTCTCAAAGAAGTTTACGGTCAGGAATTACTGTTTTAGATTAATTTCCCAGCTTACCAATATTAATACCTATGTCTGAACTAAACATCAAATGGGTCACTTTTAACCAAACCTCAAGGTCTACTAGGCCCTTAGGAGTTTCTATGACTTTCCATCTGACTGCCTGGCAGGACAGGCTGGTCCAAAGAATTAAATCCAACAAAATCAGTTACTGCACATCGAAGAATGATGATTCAATCTTTAGAGGAACTCCCATTTAAAGTTGATGAAAGTTGTAAATAGGGGCACCCATGAAATTTTGCCTGTTACTCAATGGAGGATATTTAGTATTTTAAGAATAAATCCAATAGTAATACAAGTAGTCCATTCTCACAATACCCACATTTAAACTGTGCCAGACACATGTCCTATGCCTGCATGGTACTTCTACACCATTAGCTGCCACAAATCAAAGAGACTGTCATTGCTTTTAATAGGATTACATAGAACCCAGTAACAAGCAGGAAGACTAGCTTTAAACTGAGTAACTGGCCAGTAATTTGGATGTTTAACTAAATGATTGGCTGCCAAATTGACAGGTCATCTACACTGAACTAGCCACTATTCCATGAATTTTCATGACCAGGATCACAATGGTTCATTTGCATGTGTGAAATTCTGCTGTGAAGCTGGCTTTTGAACTGGCTAAGTCAGCCAAAGATGTGTTTCACGGGGCCATGCATTAGTGCCTTAGAAATATCATGACATGAGGGTAGCACTGATCTTCACAAACCCTTCTATTTAAACAGTCTATAATAGAAGGGCCAATCAACAGAAGTTATAATGGCTGAAATTGCAAAGGATACATAGGAAAATTGGAATATTATTAGAACACTAAGATTAAGCACCAAAAATGAGCATTTGTAGGAAGAGAGAGAAGTTTAAAGTCTTCTGGGATCTCCAGAAAAGGTTTGGGTTTACATGGGGCTATTGCTAAGGGTAACTTCTCACCCAGTGAGCATTCAGTAAATGTTGGGGCTTCACTATCACCATTATTAGCAAACAGCAGTCAACTACCAATTGCGTACAACACATTGGGACAGACATGAGGACAAGCACAAGCCCTATGAGGCAGTCCTCTAAGGGATTTATGATCTAGTCATAGGTAAAACAGAACAAGGCAAAAAAATAAAACTCATAATAACCCACATTTATTCCCAACTTACCACGTGCCACTTCCTTGGTAACAATACTGTGATATAGCAGTGATATAACGACCATTTCAAAGATGAGGAAATTTAAGCTTAGAAAGGTGATATCATTGACCAAGATAATATAGCTAAGAAGCAGTTTTGAACCAGGTATGACTACTTTTAGACAAATATTCTTAGTTCCTCCATATTAAAAAAATAAGTCCAAACTACATTTCCTGCAACATATAATAGAAAAATTGTAGCTATCTAGTATTTAAAACTAGATAACTAAACAAGGGAGCATTTATATGATGAGATATTATGAAGACATTTAAAATCTATTGTGTATTAATACTATTAACAAGAGAAATCTTACTAAGAGAAAAACAGGTTATGTATAGGTACAGTATGATGCCATTGTTGTTATAAATACTGTCATATGCATGTACACACACAACAGAGTATTAGCAGTGGTTATGCTTGGGTTGCAAGATTGTCAGTAATTAATTTTCTCCCATTGTGTCTGGCACATCCCCAAGTTTTTTCTTTGAGCATTTGTTACTTTTATACTTAGAAAAAGCCCAAATACAATTTTAAATATACAGGGTACAGCACAAATAATGCCTTTTTTCTAAACTGGTTTTCTATACCAAGTCTTTTATTACAAGATCATACATGTGTATGGTTATGATTTTGTAATAAAATCATAACTGAAGTCCAGGCATGACTTTTGCCGGATCCTGTATATATGGTAAATGATACAGACAATAAGATCTGCAAAATTTTAAAAAACACCATGTTCAACAAGGACCTGAAGAAATCAAAAGAAGATCCAAGATTTCAATGGCTCTTGAAGGAAAAGCAGGTCAAGAAGAAAGGAAGGCATGAAGGAAAGGGTGTAACATAAGCAAAGGCGTAGAGGCAGAAAGTGGGGAGATGCATTTGGGGAGTGATAGGACTTATGGTCTACAGTGGAGAGTTCCAACAAAGGAAGAGTCAGAGAGATAAGTGGCTTAACTTATTCTATAGATCACCTTTTAAAAGCTGGAACTAAGTAAAACGTGAATGGCCTCATGTGACATTTCTAGGACACAAAAGCATAGAGCGCCAGACGTGTCCTTTGGCTTCTATATTCAGTTCACAAGCCAACTTCACAGTGGAATTTCACACATGAGAAGATAAGTAAGGGTCAAATTTTGGAAACTCTGAATAGCCAAGCAAGCAAGTTGGACTATATCCTGTAGGCTTAAGCAGGTGGGTAATGAGAACAAAAATGCTTTAGTAAAATTAATCTGACAGCAGTGGGTAAGGGGATTGGAAGGAAAATAATTATATGCTTCTTTTCATATGCTTCTTTATGTTGACTTTTTTTCCTGTGGAGATCCTATCTTACTCAATTAAGGTCATAAGCTCCTTGAGAAGAAAAACCATATCTTATATTTCTTTGTATCTCCAACATTTCTGAGCAAGAGAGGGAGAATTAAACAGTTGTTAAAGGTGTCAGCTTTGGATTTAGAGTCCCCTGTGTGACTCCCAGCTCCTTAAAGGAGCAACCTGACCTCTCTAAGTCTCAATGTGTGTACTTGTAAAGTGAGAACAGTAATACCCACTTCATATGACTGTGGTGAGGACTAAGTGAGACCATGAGATTGTGAGTACAAAGCCCTTAGAGTGGAAGTGTGCACTACTAAATGGCAACTATTGTTCTAGCAATCACTATAATGCCCAAACAAGTTATCAAGACAAGTCTGTTGGGGAAGTTGGTGAGGTTGATGTTTGATTTTGACTTTCTAACTTAGACACTGAGTAGAAGAATGTGAGCCAGATACAACTTAGAAGCCAATCATTCTATGGGAAAGTTTGGGCACCGGAAAGGGCGAAGATTGAGCAGCACTGTACAAACAACTCAGTAAGGTTTCATAACCTGGGTATATCTGAGTCTCACAGCTGTGTTCGTGTTGACTTGTGGCTCAGTGTGTTTCTGAGTGGTGTTCATTATCATTGTTGCATGTTTTTATGTGCCATCACAAGAATATTGGAGCTTGAATTAGAGCAATGAGTAAAATTTAAATTTCTTGTTAAACCTGGCAAGAGTGGAAGTGAAATCAATGACATGTTAGTCTTATGGAGATAATGCCATGAAGAAAACGGCAGTGTACAAGTGGATTATGTGTTTTGCTGAGGAGAGAGAAAGCATCATTAATAAAGAGAGATCAGGGCAGCCAGTAACAAGCAGAACTGATGAAAACATTGGAAAAGTTCATTGAATTGTGCAACAAAATCATCAGTTGACTGTGAGAAGCATAGCAGACCAAGTAAACATCGACAGAGAAACAGGAAAACCTTAACTGAAAATCTGGGCATGAGAAAGGTGTGTGCAAAAATGGTCCCAAAGGAGCTCACCAATGAACAAAAGCAAAGGAGAGTCGAAGTTTGCCAAGAACTTTCGGAGAGGCAAGACAATGTTTGGGGCTATGTTACCACTGGTGATGAAACATGGGTATACCAGTACGACCCTGAAACAAAATGTCAAATGGTAATGAGCCAACTCTCCAAGACCAAAAATGTTTCATCAGCCCAAATCAAGAGTAAAAAACGATGTTGCTAACCTTTTTTGTATCAGAGGGATTGTTCATTATGAAATTTTTTGTACCAACTAGACAAACAGTCAACCAAGTTTACTATGGAAGTGCTGAAAAGGCTGCATGAAAACGTTAGACGAAAATGACCTGAATGTTTTGCCAACAACTCATGGCTCTTGCATCATGACAATGGACCAGCTCACATGGCACTGTCTGTGAGGGAGTTTTTAGCTACTAAACAAATAACTCTATTGGAACACAGTTTTTACTCATCTGATTTGACCCCTAATGACTTTTTTCTTTACCTAAAGGCAAAGGAAATATTTAAAGGAAGACATGTTGATGACATTCAGGACATCAAGGGTAATACAATGACAGCTCTGATGGCCATTCCAGAAAAAGAGCTCCAAAATTGCTTTGAAAGATAGACTAGGTGTACGTGTCAGTGCATAGCTTCCCAAGGGAGCTATGGGGAGTACTTTGAAGGTGATTGTAGTGATATTCAGCAATGAGGTCTTTATTACTTTTTATAGAATGAGTTCATGAACGTAATTGTCAGAACTCATAGCTTGCTTGCATGAGCTTACTATAACAATGTGTGGTGTCTGTGAAAGGACTGGGCCATATCCCCATACATGAGAATGAACAATGATGTCTGGCAGCAGCTCATCCAAATAAAGTGTTCCCACTCAATTTTTGCTAACCAATATTATCCCAATGTACCCTTACTTCCCAGTATCCCATACATGTAGTTAGAACAGACAGATAGCTCCGTGGCTTAGATAAAATGCCCTGAGCTTTTGGAGAGATAACAGATGCTAGGTCTTGGACAGGAAA
Source organism: Lyroderma lyra (assembly GCA_004026885.1). Taxonomy (NCBI): domain Eukaryota; kingdom Metazoa; phylum Chordata; class Mammalia; order Chiroptera; family Megadermatidae; genus Lyroderma; species Lyroderma lyra. The sequence continues at coordinate 242,108 of PVJL010000702.1, read as the reverse complement.
TGCACAAAATGACCTGAGCAGCTCACTGTGCCAAAAGATAAGAAATCCACCAAAAACTAATGTGATTATGTCAAAAGGACACAGAAGGCATTTGTAAGAAGCTCCACTGGCCTAAAGTGCGGTAACTTAAGCACTAAATGTACAATAAATGCAAAGGATTGAAAGATATCAAATATATTTTTTTAAATTTCAAGTAATAATACTAGGAAAAGATATAAAAATTCACTGCCAAAAAATGTATACTTAGAAAACGGTGTAATAAACTGAAAATTAATGTATAAAGAAAGCAAAGCAAGTATTTATTCTCACTCTCTTATATAACTAGCATTTCAAGATTACCGAATATTTCATAAGGAAGAACATTTTTGTAGGAGAATTTCAACTAATAAATGCAGAAGGAAAATTTTACACTTACTCAAAAGTCAATAAAATAGTATAATAAACGTCCAAGTATATACATTGCCTAATTTTAACAAGTACAAACATTTTTCTAATATTTTATCTATCTGCCACTTTTTTGTGCTTCAGTGGGTTAAAGCAAATCCTAGACATCATCTCATTTCAGCTGTCAACTGTAATTTTAAAAAAATTGCAAAAGCTACCTAAAAAGCTACCATTACAGTCATCATTTCCAGAAAGCACACTGAAGGTAAAATAAAACTATGTCAAAGAGAAGTGGCTTTTCATTAATTATCTCACCTAAACATCCAATCAACTCACAGAATATTTAAGGAGTATAAAAGATAGTCACTTTTCATGAGCAAGATGGCAGAGGGTACCATGACTGACCACTGCTTTCAGAATGAACTTGGTACTTAAAGAAGCAATAGAGATCACAGGAAATTATTCTAATGGATGGAAGTTAACAGGCCCAAGTTCATTTTACCTTTCTTGACAATAGAGAGGAGCTATATTTACCTTACTAAGAAAATCTGGAACCTGAGATTATACCTGCTGCCCCCACTATAAGGTGTATCTCTGAAGAACTAAAAAGGAAAGCTCACAAAGAAGACATATTTAATCTCAGAAATTTTCCTTCATATTAATCTCTCCTTCCCCCTTAGATTAGTTATTTAAAACTTCTACAAGTAAATCCATTCTCCCAGGTGAGAATAAAGTGACTTACAGAACTACCCTCTATATCCATGAAATTGATTTTGTGTTAGCTTTTAGATTCTTTAAAATTCTGAGGAAAGCTTCAGAAAGGCTGTTGCATTATGGTGTTATCACTGTTATTCTGGCCAGGAGACATATCAGACATATGTTTAAATGCCTGCAGGTTAACCTTCCAATAAATTGAACAAAAGGTTGTATTAACAATAAATTAGAGAAAACAGGCATCTTGATACATTAAGGTAAAATTGTATTTTTCCATTAATTTGAGTTTATAATTTTCATGTCTCATATTTTTTTATTTTCTCTTTTATTTTTAGTATCATAACTATAACTTTAAAAAATCTTTTCTTGGCCTACTCTTATTTATCTCTAAATGATGTTCTTTATCTGCCTTCATTATGAAAACCTCTATTCGCAATCAGCACTGAGCGACAAAATACTATCTACATACATCCAGAAAAGGCAATTTCACACGTTTCTCAATGCCCTGATAGTATTCAACCTGATGGTCTAAATACCAGAATTATAACATAGAGAGATAGAAAAGGCAGCAATATACCTGCTTTGAGACACATAGAAAGATCATTTCCCCTAAAATATTTTCTCTATTTTATAGAATAATGCCTGAAATTCATCCTGAATTTCGTCACCATGGTGACTACAGTCACCATGTGGGGGTAAGTGACAAAGACCTTTTAAAATATATTAGTACTTGTTAGTATATTGGTCACATTAATTAACACAGTAACCCAGATTTGCCTTTCTGACCCCAAAACAATAAGGCTGATTCATCTTTAAGGGCATGGTGGTGCAGTGGGAGCTATTAGGAGTGGTACCTAAGTGGTACCTGGACAAACATGACATGACACACTCATTGCTGGGGAAAATGAGTGAGGTGAGGGATAGGACCCCACATGGGTGATGGTTGTCAAAGCATACTGGTATATCACTCACTCAACAAATTCATGGCAGAAACACTGTTCTAACTACTTTGGGGGACAAAAAAAAAAGAAAAAGAAAAGGATCCTGAGAAAAATAAATCTTGACTACTTGACAAAGTTCAGCCTTCATTAGTTCAATTCCAAAATTTTATGAGTACAGCTGTTAATATGATTCATTTGTTGCTTCACATTTTCTCCATTTTCACTTGATAACCTTTGCCAAATTCATTTAAGACATACACAAGTGTGTGAGTAAATAAAATAACATTTTGATTCTGTTTTTACCCTGTTTTTCATCCATGAAATCTCCTGCTGCAACCTGATTTATCAGTCTCTTAGAGTTGAAACTCAGGTCAGTCTAAATTTGTCTTTCATAAAAGGTGTGGATCATTTACCAAAGTGTGAGTAAAAGAAAAGGAGTTTTTAAATCCAAAGCAAAGTCTGAAATGAGACATGTAGATGTTAAAGAGGCACCTGTGGTCAGAGAGCAAGAGGTAAAAGTTGTACAACAGAACGCACACCAGTTTGGGATTAAGTCAGTTTAGCTGTGACTTCTTACTCCGTCGCCTACTAGCTGTGTGGAGTGGCAAACGTCATCTCCAAGTCTTAGTAGGCTCTCCTGCAACCCAAATAGCATCCACCTCGAGGAGTTGCTGTGAGCATTGAGGAGACAGTATACAAGAGGTCCCCAACATGTCATACATCCTCAATAAAGGACATTTGTGGATTTTGTCACTCTTATGTCACTGGAGAAAAATGAAGCCAACCCTGAAGGGACAGAGGAGAGATATTTGAGTTAGGGCACAGATGTTTTCCCTCCAGCTTCCACATTCCACACCACTTCAGTCTGACCCCAAAATACAGACGCCGGTCAGAAGGGAGCCCACCCAAGAATCATAAAGATAAATGCAAAATTGAATTAGTTAACCCCTGATTTAAATATAAGGACATTTTATTTTGTGAATCAATTCCTTAAGTTCCTCTCAGACCACAGGCATACAAAGCCCTTAACTACATTTTTTTTTTAAAGCACAGTAATTATAAAGAAAAATGTAATGAACATGCATCAACCCACCCAACTGCAGAATGTTAGCACTTTGTCAGATTTGCTTCAGACTTTTTAAATAAAAGAAATGAAACTGCAGATAAAATTGAAACCTCCTTCGTTCCATGGCTGAATCCTGTTCCCTTCCCTTCTCAGAAATAATCCTTACAACTGTGGCATGGCCCCTTCCAGAAAACCAATGTTTTCTACTTTTGCCACATGAGTCACAAATATAAACAAAATATGCATTATGTAATTTAGCATTATTATATATACATGGATACTCTGCGTCATTCTGAAACTTGTCTTTTCATTTTTTCAAATCTGGGCATGCTGGTACCTATAGATCTAGTTCACTCATATTAAATGCTATATAGGGATTTTTTTTTTTTTTGGTTCGTTCCCTGGCTGAGAATTGAACCCAGGCTGCAGTGGTGACAGTGCTGAAGCCTAGCCACTACTCCACCAGGGAGCCTCCCTAACTTTTTAACCAAGGAAATTCTGCTTAAAGAAGGAAAAGCTAAACCCTTTTATAGACATGTCACCTTTTACTTATGAGTTTCTCCGGGGCATTGCTAATTATCATTCATTCATTCATTCATTCACTCGTTCACTCTGTATTTATTACAAGCATAGGAAAGGCACTATTTTAGGTGAAGGGGATGCAGATGAGGTTAAGTCAGACAAGATCGCTATGCTCAAGTAGCTTATAATCTACTGGAAGAGATGAACAATATGTAATCAAATAAACAAACAAGATAATCTCAGTTTGTGATAATTTCTCTCAGAAAATGAAGACAATCATATTATGAGGGTAAGGGGAGTAGTGGAGAGGTATGTACCTTAGATTGGTTGGCCAAAGAAAGCTTTTCTGAGGAGTGTTGAATGAAAATTTTAGAAATAATGGAGAAGGAGACAATATGTATGGAGAACAGAGGAAAGATGTAGTTCTATGGGGAATTAGAAGGAGTTCAGGTCCTATTCTAACTGACACTGGCAGTTCAGAATTATTGTAATCAAGGGAGCTGCATAATTTGATTTAGAGGCCTAACTGATCATTTTAGCTCCTGGGTAAAGAATGGATTAAAAGTGCATAAGAACAGAAGCATGGAGACCAATAAGGACACTATCCTAGCAGACAACACAAGAGATAACAATGGTGTGGACAAAGATAGTGGCAGTGGAGGTGGGAAAAAATTAAGAGATTTGAAATGCATTTTAGATTTATAATAAAAAAGACACATTGATGAACTGACACTAGAGAATGAAGAAGGGAGAGGAATCAAGGAGGAATCCTAGGTTTAAGATACTGAATGTCAGTGCCATTTATTGAACCAAGGGAGATTGGAAAAGAAAATGGCTTAGTCAAGGGGAAATCAAGGCTTACGTCTTAAATACATTTGATTTGGATGACTAGATGCCGATACACATCCAAGGGGACATCTTAAGTAGTCAGTAAGCACTCAAGTCTCATGGGAGACGTCAATACCATAGATATAAATATAAGCACGTAGGCATTGTTTAAAGCCCTGAAATTGGATGAGATCACTTAGAGAGAGAAAGAGGATGAAGAAGATAAAATGGTCCAGAACTGTTCTGGGAGGATTCCAACATTCAGAGAAGAAATAAGAGAGGAATCATTTGAAAACAGTCTGATAAAGAGTTGCCCAAAGGTAAGGAGTACTCCAGGGGAATCTAGTATCAAGGAAACTGAAGAAGGTATGTATCCCGACAAGGATATTTTTAATGGAGTGAAGAGGATGGGATCCAGATTGAAGAGTGTAAGGAGTGAAAATCAGGTGAAGGCATGAACAGATAGAGTGTGGAATACATAATTTTTAGAGAAGTTTTGTTTTAAAGGGTAGCAGAGGCATGATGTACTGGGAGAAACTGTGTGGTCATTAGAGATTTTTCTCAATGTGGGAAAAAGAAAATTGGTGACACAGGGAGAGAAAAATTACAGAGATTACATCTTAGAAAGGCAGCAGAAGAGTATGTATATACATGTACATGCATAGCTATATGTGTGTGTGTGTGTGTGTGTGTGTGTGTGTGTATATGATATATATATATAATATTTATATATATGATATTTTTCTTCCATGTTAAAAAGAAAGAACACAGATGCATTTGCACACAGTTGGGTTTGTATATGGGATAGTGGCAACGTAAGGAAGTGTACCTTTGATTGCTTCCATTCCTTTTCTATGGCTGTTAGGCAGGGTTATCAGCCAAGAATGAGGGAGTTGGGAGGCTAGGTAGGATATTTTAGGGGCGAAGAAATGGAGGAAATGACTTTATGAGAGTGGAAAAAGGAGTGTCTAGGGAAATCTATCAGTGTTGATCCCCCCAGCAATCTGTCCTCAGTTGGGTGAACTCGGAGAGAAAAAATCTCTACTGGAGAGAAGAGCAGGGGAGTGTCCTGAAGGAAACCAGGGTTGTAAGGCAATGAGGCAGAGAGCACATGCAGAGGGAAGGCTGCCACGAAGGGGACTTCGCTGTCACCTGTTTGGAGCTCCAGACATAACAAGGAAAGGGCATGGGGACGGGCAGGTAACTGCTACATCACAGCTGAGCAAACCTGAATAGAAATGGGAATCTGGGACCGATATAGACGGAAGCACTTGGACTGTGGGTGAATTAGGTACATAAGGTTAATCAGGTTAATCCTGACTGTCTCTTGGAAGGATGGGAAGAGGATTTGAGCTGTAGTCTGAGTTCTTATTAGGATGGTTTCACTTTCTTCTTTCACTTCAAACCTCTACTCTCTTCACCTTGGCTGATGATATCACCTATTTCGCTGAGAAAGTAGAAGCAGTCAGAACATAACTACTGTTTCTTTCCATTTGTATCTCTATTCCCATACACCACCTTCTCCTCTTCCTAGCTTCTAAGAAATCATATAGATGTATTCAGAAATACAAGAGGCGTTTCTCAAAGAAAAAGTAATTCTTAGAATTAAGGAAGCACTGAACAAAATACACAGGTTAAAATGGTGGGAATTTTCAGGAAAATGCATAAAAATCTTTATCAGAGTACCTGTTTGTCAAAAATGTGTGTGTATATTTAGTTTCAAAACTGCACCTATGCACGTTAATTGACAAAGGACAGCTCAGAATAAGTTTACAGTTTGTTAGTAAGAATGAATCCTGAGGCGTACTGAGTGAAAAGTTAGTGTAAGAAAACAAGCCAGCGGTTCTCAACCTGTGGGCCACGACCCCTTTGGGGGTCGAACGACCCTTTCACAGGGGTCACCTAAGACCCTCGGAAAACACATATCAGATATTTACATGACGATTCATAACAGGAGCAACATGACAGTTATGAAGTAGCAACGAAAATAATGTTATGGGCGTCACCACACCATGAGGAACTGTATTACAGGGTCGCGGCCTTAGGAAGGTTGAGAACCACTGACTTAAGCCTTTTGGAGCCACAAAGCTACAACAACACTGATACCAATAATTTAAAAATGAAACCCAGAAGCCCTTTTTTTCAATTGAGATATAATTGACATATAGCATTGTGTCAGTTTTAAGTTATATGTCATGTTGATTTGACATATTAATATGTTAAAAACGAATACCATCATAGGCCTTAGCTAACGCCTCTGTTATGTCACAGAATTATCATTTCTCTTCTTGTAGTCAGGAAATTTGACGGCATCTAGATTAGCTAGTTGGCACTTCCTCGTTCTTGTTTCCTTTTTTTTTGTTTTTGTTTTAAGATTTTTATTAAAATGTAGCTAACTTACAATGCTATATTTGTTTCAGGTGTACATATTAGTTACTCGACATTTATATACCTAAAGAAGCGATCACCATGATAAGTCCAGCCACCATCCGATGCAATATCACACTATCACAATATCATTGACCATATTCCCTATGCTGTCCATTACACCCCCGTGACTTACTTGTTTTATACCTGGAAATTTTGAACCTCTTATTCCTCCTTACCTTCCCCCTGACCACACCATTTTTTAAATTTTTCAGTTAGAGTTGACATTCAATATTATTTTATATGAATTTCAGGTGTACAGCATAGTGGTTAGACATTTATGATTTAAGAACTGATCCCCCTGGTACTACATAGTAGTTACCATATTCCCTCTGCTTTGCTTTACATCCCCATGACTGTTTTGTAACTATCAATTTGTGCTTCTTAATGCCTTCTCCTTTTTCACCCACCCCCAACTCACCCCCCATCTGGCAACTGTCAAAATGTTGTTGGTATCTATAAGTTTGTTTCTGTTTTGTTTATTTATTTTATGAGATTCCCACATATCATATAAGTGAAAACACATTGTATCTTCTTCCTTTGTCTGACATACTCCACTCGTGACCATATCCTCCAGGTTCATTCATGCTGCCACAGATGGCAAATACCCCTTCCCTTTCATGGTCAAGTAATATTCTATTGTGTAAATGTACCACCTCCTCCTTATCCATTTGGTGGACAGCCAGGCTATGTCCACATCTTGGCCATTTTAAACAGTGCTGCAATGAACCTATGGACGCACACATACCCCTCAAAACAGAGTTTTCAGTTTTTTTGGACAAACACACAGTCATGGAACTACTGGGTCCTTCTCTGTCTCTTGTTATAGCCTTTGTTTTAAAGTCTATTATGTTTGGTATAAGTATTGCAAACTCAGCTTTTTGTTTGTTTCCATTTTTATGAAATATCTTTTTTCTTCTCTTTACTTTCAGTCTGTGTGTCTTCCTGTATGAAATGGGTCTCACTAGGAATCATATGTAAGGGTTTTGTTTTGTTATCCATTCAGCCACCCTATATTTTTGAGTGGAGCATTTTATCTATTTACATTGAAAGTAATTATTGATAGACATGTAGTTACTGTCATTTTTAGTCTTTATATATTTTATCTTCTTCATCTTAAAAAAGTTCCTTTAAGATTCCTTGTAATACTGGTTTGGAGTTGATAACCCCTTTAGCTTTTTCTTATCTGGGAAGCTCATTATCTGTCCCTTGATCCTAAAAAATCAGCCATGATAGCTTTGCTGGGTAGAGTAATCCTGGTTGTAAGTTCTTGCTTTTCATCACTTTGAATTTTTCCTGCCAATCCCTTCTGACTTGCAAAGTTTCTGTTGAGAAATCAGCTCATGGTCTCTTAGGGCTCTCTTGTAGGTAACTAACTGCTTTTCTCTTGCTGCTGTTAGGTTTCTCTGTCTTTATTCTTTTGCATTTTAATTATAATGTGTCTTAGTGTTGGCTTCTTTGGTTTCATATCGTTTGGGACTCTCTGCATTTCCTGGGCTTGTATATCTATTTCCTTTGCCAGGTTAGGGAGGTTTTCCATCATTATTTTTTCAAATATGTTTTCCATTTCTTGCTCTCTCTCTTGTCCTTCTGGTACTCTTATGATGCAAATGTTGGTACACTTGACATTGTCCCAGAGGTCCCTTAAACTATCCTCATTTTTTTTTCTATTTTTTGTTCTGATTGGGTATCTTCTGCTACCTTATCTTTTAAATCACTGATTCCATCCTCTGCTTCATATAATCTACCATTGATTCCCTCTAATGTAGTCTTGATTTATTTCTGACTGTTTCTCTTTTTTTTATGTTTTCTATCTCCGTTTTTTATGTTTCCCATTGCTTTCTTGAAGTTCTCCCTGAGATCATTGAGGATCCTTATAACCAGTGTTTTGAATTCTGCTCTGGTAGATTGCTTGTCTCCATTTTGTTGAGTTCTTTTGCTGAAGCTTTGTTCTGTTCTTTCATTTGGGACATATTTCTTTGTCTCCCCATTTGGGCTATCTCCCTGTGCTTGTTTCTATATATTAGGTAAGGCTATTATGTCTCCCAGTCTTGTAGAGGGGCCTTATGTATTAGGTGCCCTGTTGGTCCCAGTGATGCAGTCTCCCTGATCAGCATATCTGGGTGCTCCAGGTATATCCCTTGTGTGAATGGGTGTCCCCTCCTGCTGTAGTTGAACCTTGGTTGCTGTTGGTATATCAATAGGAGGGCTGATTAGTTCTGAGGACTGGCTGTGACTACAGTGGTGGAGCTGTGGCACAGAAGCTGACCTATAGATTGGGGCTTTCTTTAGTAGGGCTTTGGTGCCTGCCCAGTCTTCCCTTTGGATGTGTTGTCCTTGGAGGCAGCTGGGTGATGCACTGGCTTGGTCTGAAACTGTCAACTGGACATGCTAACCCCAGGGCCACTGGGAAGGTCTGCACCACAGCCCAAGTTCAGTTGCAAACTATACCCTCCCTGAGGCCACCTGGCCTGAGCCACAAAGCGATCCACAGATGGCCATCACCTGTGCTGGGCTTAGAAGTGCCTTGAGAGGCCAAACTGAGAACAAAGCCTGGCTGCTGCTAGTGCAAGTCTTAGGGCTGTTCATCCAAATGTACAGGACACAACTAAGCCAGATACTGCATGTTTGGGATTTATGAACCTTTGAGAGATTTTAGGAAATTCCACAGCATGAGCCAAGACAGGTGGTATGTACTGAAACACCACTGAAAGTGGCTTGGGTAT
>PVJL010000702.1:80000-227500 GCA_004026885.1 Lyroderma lyra | reverse complement strand
CTGGAAGAGAACATGAGCAGTAAGACTGAAGAAGGCACCTTGTACTTCAACAGAGTCCATAATTAAAAACATTATAGAGCCAGGGATAAAATGTTCTCTATGTCCTCAAACCACAGTTCTGGAACTGGAATATGCCCTCTAAGGATTTTATTTCACTTTGTTCTTAGCTATATGGATCTAAGTTTGGAAAACATTACGTGCATATTCTTCAATACACAGATGAAGACTCGTGTTAATTAATACATGGCGATGGTCATATTCATCCCACCCAAGGAGCCAGCATCACTGGCTCTAACTCCACGTGACGAGGGGGCTCATGCCCGTTTCATCGCGTGGACGCCACCCCTTACACATAACTGCCTGGCGAACCCACGCCCTTCACCGTTCGGCCCAAACCTGCCATCACATCGAATGCAAATGTTGGCGAGTTAATTGTGCTGTCTTCATAAACAAAGAAGAGCACATTCATTTTCATGATATCATTTTCTATTTCCAATATAAACATCTCAGTACTCTTTAATCAAGTCGTAATTTCTGAGTTCATTCCAGTCTCGTGGCTCTCAGAACTGTGCTTTTGGGCAGAGACTGGCCGGGGTGGTGTGCTGGAGGGCACGAGCACCCACAGCCCCGCTCCGGGCACCCCTGGCTCCTTGATTCCCTCTCTTCCTACTTCCTCCTCTTCCCCAAAGATTGAGTGAGTGGCTTGGGTAACCTTCTGTTTCCCAATTTCCCTAACAATATTTTATCAGGAGCTCGATACTCATTTTACTAATTACTAATTAACCAAGACCAATCCCTTAAGAATCCTTGGCAATGTAAGTAAAAAAAAAATCTCACTTCCTCTTCTTGTATGAAGTGTAGGACAAATGCCTTCTGCCTTACTTCAATGTTGAGCTGAAGGTTATACATGAGAGATGTGTATAACTCAGATGTCAGAATGGCTCTCCAGGACTAAGGGCACAATTAAGATTCCCTATTAAGAGTTCATGGCCTATTGAAAGTTTCAGAACCTCTCTCTGGTGTAAAAAAGTGCTAACAATAGCTGAATTAAAGGTTCCATACCATCTAACCACAAGCTTTCAACAAATTATTGCAGAAATAAAGACCAGCTAGGATATATAACCTAAATTATTGGTTCCCAAGCAGTGGTACCCAGAAATACATGCTGGGCCATTCAGGGGTACACGAAAAATAATCACTAATGGCAAAAAAACAAGTAAAAAAATGCAAAATGTTAGTTATGGAACAAAAGGCGTTAAGTTTGAATCACCATTAACAAAGATACTTCAAAATTAGATCACATTAGCAAATGACAATCGGTGAGGGCATGGCTATGAACCCATCCCCCAAACCACTCTTCTACCAATCATTACCCACAGTTGCAGAATAATTCATTTGGGACATTTCTAGAACTCCCTCAAACACATCAATACATCTGTACTGAGACTGATCAGTTTAGTTACTGACTAAAAGTAAGTGCGTTGTCTTTAATTGTGATTCTTTTCAAAGTAGTATTTTCATTTAATGCTTAACGTAGTTTTAGTTACTATTGTCAGTGATTTTTAAGCATGTCAGTTATGGTCCAGTGGTTGACAACAGGAATGGTTAAAAACCAAAACTTGATGTGGATTATAAACCGTCGCCAAGTACTTCTCAACACATGTCTGCAGCTACGAGTACACCCACACAGAGAGATAGTAAAATGGTGTGTGCCTCAGATACTACACCAAAGAAAAGGAAATACTCCGAGTATATTAAATATGGGCTTTCATTTGTGGGGGATGATGACTGTCCTAAGCCTTTGTGTGTTGTGTGTGGGGAAGTATTATTCAATGGTTGCATGAAGCCCTCTCTACTCATGGGACATTTAGAAACTAAACATCCTATGTATAAAAGCAAAGAAATACATTATTTTCGGCACTTAGGAAAGCATCCAACTGTTACTTCATACATGATGTCAGGAAAGAAAGACAATGAGAATGCAGTTGAGGCTTCATACCGTATTGCTTATCACTTTGCTAAATGTGGTAAAAACCACCCCATAGCTGAAGATTTATTGTCTCCTTGTATTAAGGATACTGGGGCTTTTTGTTTGTTTGTTTTTGTATATTTGGGGAAGAACACATCCACAAAATCAATACTGTCTCTTTTTCAAATAATATAATGTCTTGACAAATTCAGGAAATGTCTATGTTGAAACTGTAGTAGTAGATAGAATTAGAAAAAGTAAATTTTTTTCCATCCAGGTCAATGAAAGTGTAGATGTTGCTGATTTATCTATTTTGCTCATCATCACAAGGTACTTGGTAGGAAATGAAATTGAGGAAAACCTGTTGCTTTGTTGCCCCATAACAGTGTACTGTAGATGAAGATATTTTTAATGCAATCAATGGTTATTTGTGGTGCATGCAGGCAAGCTTCTGTCAGATTGTTTGATAGGCCTATGTGGCCAAACTTAAAAAGTAGCTCCCCATGTACCATGGAGTCACTGCTGCATTCATAGACAAAGTCCTGCATTCAAGTCTATCTAGTAAAGTGAGAGATGTTCTTGATGAGGCTATAAAAGTTGTAGATTTTATTAAGTCACAACCACAAAACTCCAGATAGTTTAAAGTGCTAACGTGAAGAAATGAACAGCATTCACAGCACATTTCTTTTGCATTTAAAGGTAAGGTGACGAAGCACTTACATGGATGTCGTAGCAAAGTACTCACACAGATGTTTAAACTTAGACATGAAGTCCAGGTATTTTTTGAAGACCATCATTTCCCTCTTGCTCTAAAGTTTCAGGACAGTGATTAGCTTCAAAGTCTGGCATATTTATCAGATAGTTTTCTAGAAATAAACAAACTCAACTTGGGACTTCAAAACAGCTCAATCATTATATTTGAAGTAACTGACAAAATTGTGTCAGTGATTAAAAAACTGGACTTTTGGAAAGCATGTATTGAAAGAGGTCAGCCTGAAGTTTTTTTTTTTTTTGTTTGTTTGTTTTTGCTTTTTGGTATGTGGGTAGCTCCCAACTGGGGATCGAACCCAGGCCACAGCGCTGACAGCACCAGCGCCGAAGCCTTAAGCCACTACACCATCAGGGAACTCCCCAGCCTGAAGTTTTTGAAACCCTGTACAACTTTTTAATCTGAAAATGATTTTGCACCTATCCCAAAACGTGAAAGAGAATATTGTAAGTCACTTGGGAAGTCTTCAAGTGAGTGTCCTTTTATAAGTACTTCACTCAATGTGGAAAAGAAAACAACTGGATTGCAGATTCCTTCAATGAAGAATTCTTCAAAGAAGCTAAACTATCAATCAATGAAAAAGAGCAGTTAATCGAATTTTCAACCAATTCTTTTTTAAATTCTGATTTTAAAAGAAAGCATCTTATTACCTTCTGGACAGATATCAGTTAGGAATATGAACAGCTCAGTGAGAAGTCACTCAAATATCTTTTGCCATTTGCTAATACTGAACTAGTGGAGAGAGGTTTTTCTTGTTACAACTTCATAAAAAATAAGTACACAACGAGCTTAATGTAATTCTGGATTTAAGACTGTAACTTGCATCTTTTGAGCCTAATTTCAAGAAACTAAGTGCATCAAAGCAAGCTTGATGATCTCACTAATCCTGTTTCAATCAGCTAGTGACCTGCATAACAATTATTACAGACTTCTGATAACACAAATGAATGTTATTATTAATAATAAATTAAAAGTTTGTTAAATACTTGATCATCATTATCAATATTTAACTATGATGAGTATCATAAAATTCAATTTGTGGTTTGTACTTATAGTGTAACTATTTTTCTCTCCTAACTTGTCACCTCATTTTCACTATTTTACATTAAGATAGGCACCAAACAAAAGTATCAGTATTTAAAAATAGCTATTTTAAAAACAAAAGGTACAATTTATAGAAATGGACTTAAAAAGGGTACACAAGTGGAAAAAGGTTGGGAACCACTGATCTGAATAAACAAAGTAGATATTCACCTCATTTAGTTTCTTTACCAAGTGGATCAGTGAATATTATAAAATGTTACCATTCCTATAGGATTTGGAAGGGAATAGATTTATGCAGTGCTCTCAAAATAGCCAATCAACAGTAAAGTTTAGTTCATTGGTATTAGACATGATAGTTATTAGTTATAAAATAAAAATTGAATTAAATAAAACACATGCCCGGAAGAAATATTCTTAGTCAGAACATAATTGATCTAGGAATGAGATCAACACAACCACATGGAGGTTAATGATGTCATTTAGAGTAGGAATCCGATTCAATTACATTGCTCCAAAGCAAGGAGGTGTGAAGGGAACCAACATGGTGAACATATATTTTGTGAAAGATACAATTCTTACTATTTTATAGCTATCATCTCAATATATTCTCTTAACAAAGCTATGGGGTGTGTATGATCATTTCTTTTTATTATTATTCACAGGATGAATTTAGTAATGTGGAGGAAATCTACTTTATCCGAAGTGATTTTGTTAGTCAAGTTCTGGAAGGCCTCAAGTACCGGAGAGTCACGTGGCACGGAACCAAGGGGCAATGTTTTGGCAAAGCCCTAAGGTATTTTATAAGATGAATATGAAACACAATCTTTGTTTCCCTGATGATGCAACAAATATTTAAAGCTCATGTGAGTAGCAAGCAAAATACGTTTATGAGCATTTTATATTAACATTACCCATATTAAGTGATTTCTCAAATGCAGATTTTAAAAAAAGGAGTAAGGGTTCTATGGAAGGGAACCTCACAGTGTAAACTGATCATAAATCCCTAACTGGGCAGGTCCTGGTGGCTAGTCACACCCCAGGCCAGAACTTCTTTACTGAAAGGTTTTAAGCCAGCCCTGCCCATTGTTCCGACGCTTCTAAGTTAATATACCTATGAAATGCCAAAAGTAATACTCCTACAAGGGGATACTAATGCTCAAGGGAGCACATAATCTTGTTAACTATCCTGTAATCCAATCCCCACCTTGCCTTCTGCAATCTTCCTTATGTCACCCCCTTAATTTCAAATGCATAAAAGAAGCTGCAAAACGGTTATTCTCCAGAACATTTACTATCTTGCTCCCCAACATGTGTCATCAGTGTGGTTCAAATAAATTCTTACAAAAATTCTCTACAGGTTTGGATGGTTCTTACATTGACACCAATTTGAAAAAAAATTAGTAACTGAATCTGATGAATACCCATAACATTCCTATGAAGAAGTAAAACAAGCAGATATTTGGATCTCCATTGTGCCAAAAATAAAGTCACAGAGACGTGAGTGTATATGTCTTCCAAAACAATGCCAGTCATCCTTTTCTTACAACCTCTAAAATGTTGAGATCAGATAAATTAATGTGTATTTAGTCTATCCTAGATTGTCTGCTTACTGATTTGAGACACAGAAAGGTATTATTGGAAAGAAGCCAAATGGAAGTCCTCTGTTCTCAAGAAGCCACCAAATATAACTGAGTTTGTTAGCAAAACAAACCCAGGTATTTCTTTTGGTTTAGTCATTCTTTAGAATGCAACCCAGAGCTAGGACTATTGTTCTCATTGCCTTACAAGGAAGTAAACCCATGAATCAGGTGAGTCAGTTTATTATAATGGCCAAACCTTCTCGAAATAGTTCAATGATTGTGACGTGTGCTAGGTCAAATTGAAATCTGCCACAGAGGAAAATATAATAGCAAAGGCTTCAGTCATTTTATGTTAGTGGCCTTCTTTCTACCAGTTCCTTTAAAAAGAAAAGAGAAACCATTTCCGTAACTGTGGAATCTAGCAAGGAAACACCATGCACTTGCATTGCAGGGAGAAGACATGATGAACTCCAGCTCAGAATCATATTGAATCAGGTTCAATTCAGGACATAAAATGAAATGAAAAGCCCAAACTAATTAGATTGTAATGAGCAGCTCATATGCCTTATGTCGTTTTATCACGTGTAGTAGGTGCTGTATCCCTACAGTGAATGACTTCAAGCAAGTTATCAGCTTGTACTGTGTTCAAGAATGCTAATCAGAAGGAAAAGGGTCTTTTTATGACATGCTTGAAGAAAACAAGATTGATGGTAGCTTCTTGATCATAGCAGCGCCAGTGGAATGGCTCTATCTCTATTAAACTTCACTTAACGCTTCCGGAAAGCGTGGAGTGGCCTAATGAGACAAGCAGAAATAAAGGAGTTCATTAGTACAGAATTGCTAAAGTTGAAATGCCATATATCGAGTTGGGAGCTGATATTCTGAAGAATAATTCAGAGTCTGGGTCTGAAGCTTGAATGGCAGTTACAGGCACCATTTTGGTTTCCTGAGCTTCTGCTTCTCACACTATCATACTGGGGTTCAGTTCAATTCTGAAGCCCAGGGGGACTTCACATGTACCATTAAATATCTCATAGCAAAAAGAAAACAAGAGGTAAGTGTCCTAGAATCCTAAAGTGATTTTCAGTGTACTGTGGCCGTGAAGGAACTGGATTAAACAAAATAAAAGAGTAACACAAACTAACAAAAGTAGTTCCATGTTGTGTGTGCAAGTCATTGCCATTTTGCTCTTGATCCATTTCCTCCTCATCCTCTGGTCTGTTTTAAATCTCTGGGAACCACATTTCCCAGTCTCCTCTGACAACTGGATTTTGATAGGTTTGGCCAAGGAGAGGCACTGGCAGCATCCTGGGAGAAGAAAAAGAGGATGAAGCAGAGTTGTGTTTTGTTTTCTCCTCTCTCTCGGCTTTGACTTTGACTCTTGGTAAGAATTCTATTTTCTCTGTGATTCTGGCTCCATGGAAGGGGCTCCTCCCTCAGTGGTCACAGCTCCAGTAAGAGTCTCCACCCAGGTTCTAGTTCCTCAGGGGTGGTCCTCATCTCTGTGAAAACAACATCTCCTCCTCATGTCCTTCCAAGTAGTGGAGTAGAAGTGGCTTCCTACTGTTTCTCATTTCTTGATCACTTCCAATCACCTTGTCAACACTTCCATCATCTATGCAACCAACTCTTTTTATTAAATTGCCTCTGATTCAAATACCTAGAGTGGTTTCTGTTTTCCTGCCTGGACCATAACTGGTTGAATGGTTTTGTTTAGAAACTTCCTTCTAAGAAATAGCATTTTTCTTTGAAATTATCTTCTTAAACAATATTATCAAGGGAAGAATAAAGAGGAAAGAAAAGGACTACTGAAAGAAAAAGCTTTATATAAAACTGTTTATATGACAATTCTCCCACAATCCAGTTATTTATATGTACGTCTGCTGCAAAGTTTTTTAAATGGTGACAGTTAGGGGTCTTTGAACATTTGAATGTCTGCACACTTCTAACCTTCGGCAGATTTTCTCTAAAAAGTTTGTTTATGTTCTATTTAACTGCCACTTAATTTGCTGCTAAAATCATATTTTATATTCATATTCAACATCACATCTCTTATATTTTTTATGTAACACATATAAATTTTGTTATCTGTATCTTGGCAATATAAAATGATTGTTGAGTAAATTTCAAGGTCAAAAACAAAAGGGACCAGATTTCATAACTTATATGAGTTACAAGATATACTCATATTTTGGTTGAAAACATAACCCCTTACTCTCAATCTTTTTCTAGCCCATCTTTTATTAGAAAAACTTGAACCAATAGGAGAAATAGTATTTGTGATTAAAGAAAAAAAAAAAAACTGGGTAAATATTTAACCCGTCCCTAATTATCCTTTCTAATACTAAATATTTACATGCCCACATAGTCAGAATTTTCTCAGCGATTTGGCATGTGAAAGTTATCCTTGTCATCAAAACTCCCAGGTTTCACAAGCAGAGCATCAATAGTTGCATTTATAAAAAGGCTATGGCTTTATTATTAACAATGCTAGTTTTAAACATGAATATTCTGACTTACTGTAACTGCAGTTATTTCACATTAAATAATATTAATACAAGAGGCCCTTCCTTGCTTGCTGATTCCAAAATTATTGTAGCCCCAAAGGCCTATCATGAAATACTCCCACCAAAATTCATTTACTACATCAGAAGTGTCCAATACAGGACTATCGTGGCAAATCACTTACTTTTTTTTAAGTAGCAAACATAGAGACACCTCATTTTTAATATGGAGAATTGGCCAACAAATCATAACAACCAGCAAAAAAAAACCCAAATCATCTTACTCCATCTGGACAGTAAGCCTGGTAGCTCCACGATTATCCTTTCCAGCTTAAATTTGCTCATCACCTCTATTCACAACTGCATGTATAAATGCCTAGAGAACATTTTAAATTTATACCATGCCTTACAAAATCAGCCTGAGATATGAACCTGAGCTATAGGGTTTTTCCCCTGGGGCTAGAAATATCCAAAAAAGATTATAACCACTTTCAATAAAACCCGCAGGCTCAAAGCTGAGAGGTTTAACTAGCAATCCTGACGCCTTTCCTCTGAAAACAGTAGGTGTTTTAGTTTGAGAGGGCCACCGTGACAAAATACCACCGACTGGGTGGTTTAACAACAGAAACTTATTTTCTCACAGTTCTGGAGGGTGGAAGTCCAAGATGAAGGTGAGGGCAGGGTTGGTTTCCTCTGAGGCCTCCCTCTTTGGCTTGCAGATGGCCACCTTCTTGCTGTGTTCTCCCCTGGTCTTTTCTCTGTGCCCATGCATCCTTGGTGTCTCTCTGTGCTTCCAAATTTCCTCTTCTTATACAAACACCAGTTTGATTAGATTAGGGACTCCCTAGAAATCCCATTTAACTTAGTTACCTCTTTAAAGACCCTATCTCCAAATAAAGTCTGAAGAGACTGAAGAAATCTGTCTTTGTTCACTCCATCCTTTCCTTACTGCAAACTTTTCCTCCCCTGGTGGTTCACTCACCCAATATCTTCATTCTTAAAGATCCTTCACTCTTCACTTCTAACAAAACTCCTTAGAATAGGATGTGACAGCTAAGTCTTACATATTAACTTCTTCAAGTATATTTGCTTTGAAATAGGGGTTGACATTAATCAAAAAGAATAAAATAGCATTTGTGAAATTGCAGGCACTGACAAGCCAAACCGAAGTGATATTTTGTGTCTTTCCATCACCTTTGAAATCACATGATATCTAGAGCCATCTCAGTCACCTACTTGTAAAGCCACCATTGGTCCTTGGTGTCCTAGACTAACTACCATCATTATCCTTCAATCATACCTGACATTTTCTTTATTATTGTGCATTTATTGAGTGCCAGTATGATGCAACATCCAAGGAAGCTGCTAAAATTTAAGTAGTGCTTGAATACAAATCTCCAATGCAGAAATGTTAGAAATTACGTTTATGATTTAATGAAATGGTTGTTGTTGTTGTTGTTGTTGTTGTTGTTGTTGTTTTACTATTGTCCTAACCGTGCCCCAGCATGACTCAGGTGGACTAAACCTGCTAGAGGTACTATTTTTGGATGTCATAAATCTAAGCTTCATGCTATTTCTAGTCATTAAACATCCAATGGTACTTCTCATAACACTAAAGGTTTTTAATCCCCAGCTTCTGGCCAAATTCCAACTGGAATAATTATATGTTGCTTACTGTACCTAAATCCTTATACAAAAGTATGAGATACTTTTTTATTGGTATCATCTCCACAATTAAACTGTAATCTATAAGAGTGTGCTGTATAAATTTTAATGTAGGAGAACGCATGTGTTATATAATTCTATAAATTGTATTCTTGATGAAACTCAATTCAGCCATTACATTTTTCCAAGTCTTTGAAATAATTTGTGTGCAAAAATGCAATGGGTAAGTGATAAATGTTATGTTATCTTAAATCACAGGAAGTAGAACTCAGGAGTTCACTCTAAGAGTCTCTTTTCTAACAATAGGAAATTAGAGCCTCTTTGCCTGAATTTCATTATTGTTCACATGGTTGTTTGAGAATTCAGTTTCAACTCAGAAACACACAAAATGTTATAGGCAACTTGAATTCATTAGGTTCTTTTGATTATATGGGAAGTTAAGAAAACTGAAAGCCTAGCCTTCTAATACACCATACCCACATGAGTCAAGTTTCTAGTTTATAATTTTAGGCGGCAAAGAATACCAATTTTTCAAAGGTCTGGTCACCTGACATTCAAAAGATAAACACAATTATCTCACTGAGGAGTTCCTAAAATCTAAAAGGCCTTTAAATGGGCCAAGAGTAACAGCTGCTCTCGCCAGGGGAAGGTCTGGCAAGCAACGACTCTCAAGGTCAAGGGATGAGATGGAGACCAGAAACACTGGCACCAGATGAGGGCAGCAGTGGTGGGCACTGTGATGGAGACCGCTAGCTTTTGCCAGTCTCAGTGTCACAGATGAAAAGGACTTAACTTGCCCCATAAAACAGTAATGGGAGATGCAGTGGTGCCCAGGGAGAAGGCTTTTAATCTCGTTACTATTCAAGTGGCCTGACATCTCTAGGGCAGTATGAACAGATAACTGATCCTTTTTAGACAGGGCATGGCAAAGATTCTTTGCAAAGCACCTAGACTTATTACCTTTTTTTTTCCTTGTATGTGGGTAGTTCCCTGGCTGGGAAGCGAACCCAGGCCGCAGCATTGACAGCGC
The DNA here is from genome assembly GCA_004026885.1 of Lyroderma lyra. Classification (NCBI taxonomy): domain Eukaryota; kingdom Metazoa; phylum Chordata; class Mammalia; order Chiroptera; family Megadermatidae; genus Lyroderma; species Lyroderma lyra. The sequence continues at coordinate 216,939 of PVJL010000702.1, read as the reverse complement.
CGAAGCCCTAAGCCACTACACCACCAGGGAACTTCCTAGACTTATTATCTGATCATGATTCTTATTCAGATGACTTCAGGAGATACATGTGTCCTGCCAGCTGTCTCAGGTGGGGCTTGCATGGTCCCACCAGGACTGAGCAACAAAACCAGTGAAAGAACACCTCCAGCACAAAATGGAATGGTGTCTCTGTGTAAGCCTGCTTTTAACTCTTACATAAAGAAAACAGAACTTATATATCCAACCTGAATCGTTTTATCACATGTGGAATCCTGGTTCTCGAGTTCCATGCACAGTGACAATAAGAAACAGGAATTCTGGAGCCTTGAAATTCACTTCATTGACACATTTATTTCTCTCTTGCTTACTTTCGTGTTCCCATTAAAATACTATGCCTACATGACTAAACAGAACTCCAAATGGAATAGATCTCCAAATATTGATTGAACAGATTTCTTTCTGATCAATAGGACAGTAAGTAGCATGTCTCACCGAATTCAGATATAAGACAGACATAGTCTAAACTAAGATAGCTTAGGAAAATAGAGATACAATGTTTTAAAGAACCCATATACATTTGGTAGCTTATTGTACATTTAATTCCAAGAAATTTTACCCTTTCTCAAGAAAATATAAGAAAGTAGAAAACTATGAAAATGTATTTGGTGAAAGCCTAAGAGTTATGTTCTCATTTAAGCTGTTTCTCCTTTTTTCCCTTCTTCAAATTTTGAAGTACTGTCTTTAAAACTGTTACATACCCAGAAGGCTTGGCAGAATTAGGATTGGAATAAAATAGGACACGATTTGTAAAATCATCTTCATATATTTGAATAAGGTATGCTTCTCCCTCTCGAACTCACTCTGTAAGATGGCTCTTATAGCAGTTGTTAACACCATAGTGTGAATATGAAGCAATGTGCTATCTCTCTCAGTAATATTTGCATTTTGGATCGTATTTCTAATTGTGGAATGAAATAATCTGTTCCAGATAAAAGAATTTTAAGTTTAAGCCCAGAAATTATTTTTGAGCTCTACTTGATCACCTTTTTTTGGTAGTTTGAAGGAAAGACTTGCAGAAAGTAGTTTTTCTTGGGAGAATATTCTCTTCCTGCCAATTTTGCTTTACAAAACTACATTGTTTTACATTATGTATGTTAATCAATGCACTTGGAGACTGTAGGGAGCTGGAAGGACTTAGAGCTGGAAGGACTTTAAAGTTTATCTAATCCAATCCCCTCATCCAGAGATTTTAAAATAATAAATCTACAGCTGTCTTTAAACTAATCTTTGATACAAACAACACACTGTTTCATAATGGTCTTTCTCCAGATGAATCTCGATCAGTGACATGATTAGTTACGAGCTCTAGTGTATGTGTCTTTATAGCTAGACATGTCCCTTTGCACAAGCCCAGAGATGCAGCCTGTCAGGTGATAGTACAGAAGCACTCACATGGATTATGTGCTCTGATTTGTTTTCTCTGGTATGATGATCGATTTGTTTTAAGCAATGTTTGATCTCTAATCTCATCTCCTTATTGGCCAGTAGTAAACATGTGTGCAACAGCAGGAGTGGGTAAAAAAACAAAACCATGACCCTTGAAAGAGAGTTGACAGGGCCACATGGCGAAAAGCCCCTGCTCTGAGCTTCATTAGTGCATTGCTCTAACCAAGGAGCTAACCAGCCACAGATACAGACAAATAGCACACACTCATTTTAAGATGAAATCTCTTAACCATCATTGGCCTACTTTTCAGCAAATGAATGTTAACGCATTATCACATTTCCAAGCAATTATTCAAACCATTAGAATGTACTAGATTCCTCTTTTTCTATTACCAAAGAGTGTGTTGAGTTGTTGACTGGATGTGAATGAGCGCCCTAAGGAGTGGGGTGGAATTTATTCTTATTATTAATAACAGACTTCACGTAGGCCCTGGCATGATCTACAAGGTTTAACACTCCAAAGCTAGAATAACAAGTTACCCGTGACATGATGGAATTTGTTTTTTAATGAGTGTATTTCATCTTAACTCATGTTGTCATGTGAAGCCATGACGTCACTTAAATGTAGTTAAGCCATAAAAGGTGCCATATTCTTCCACTAAAATATTATTAGCATTTTACTAGGCTCCTGTATCCTATAATAAAAGGCAAAGAGGGAATCCAGATCACTACATATTTCTTTTTCTATGATAAAAATAAGCTTAGCATGATTTCAAGAAAAGACTACAATTTTATGATTATATAATAAAAGCAATATTGTTCAGGATTTTGAATGAAAGAGTTCAAAAAATAAAATGCAAACAATATATAAATGTTTGAAAAGAACTTACAATTTATCTATTTTATTGAAAATCACGTATGTTGAATAAACATGTATCTTGAAGAAATACATGTAAGGTCATCCCCAATTCTTAGTTAGGAATGCTGATGTCCCAATCTTGTGTTTTGTTGTTTTCAATTTGCCTGTGCATTTGCCTAAGAAGAACATATCCAGCAATATTGCACGTAACATAGAAGGCAGATGACAGTCGTTTGCCGGAGGTCCAGAAGCCCATAGCTATCATGTGAGGTCTAACTTAAAGAGCCCTAAACAGGGGATGATGTCATTTGAGATGGGTAGGACTGCTGCAAGACCTTCAGTAAGCTTCATGCCTGTAGAGAACTGACCCAGATCATCATTGCAGTAAGACCTTCCAGAAGGAATCTAATGCCAACTAGCCACTCTAGAGGATAATTCTTGTACTCCAGAAAGACCCTGTGCTCTAAGTCACTGGTGACAGAAGCCATCATAATGTAGGATTCCATGTAAACCAGGGGGTCTAGAACGCAATGTTACCTGTAGTTAGTGCTTGACAAAATTTGTCTATTTGAGAATATTGCATGTTTAACAACTTAATTGACATTATCATCTTCTATCATTTGTATTCTAAATACACAGAGAACCCAGCAAGAGCTGATATCTTAGTACTTAATTAGTTTCCGGAGTCTAGAAACAGAGTGAGTCATATAGCAAGATTAGAAACAGAATGCAGATCTATTTGGGCTAGTATACTAAATCTAGCCAATAGTTAATTCAATCTGTCGTCATCATAATCTGAGAGCAAACAAGGTATGAAAATGATGGGGCCAAGGAAACATAACAGTTTTTGAGGTCTCCTGAATTCGTTATTTACAACTATTTGACTTAAGATTACTCCCCTTATCTAAAGCGGGTGACTTTTTGAAGCAACAGAAAAATGCTAACATCCATTAATTCAGATAACTAAAATCTGACCACTCTGCAAAATATGTACGTCAATTTGCTTGTTTTAGCTGAAATTTTCCTGTTCACAGTTTATACATCAAAATAGCTTTAGGCTGTTTGTGCATCAGGATATCCACTGCTTCAACCAGCAATAAATACCATTGGCCAACAAGGTAACAATAAAAAGTTCTTTCTCCTAAATTTTTCTAGGAGATACATTCAGATGGTTACTAGACCAATGGATCATGAATGAAGACAGGATCAGTGACCATGATGGATCATGCCTAGATTAGCTAAAGTGAAAAACCTTCTTAAGTAAAAGTCTGTAAAACTTTGAGTGGAGTTTTTCATAAAATTGCAATGCCTTGAAGAGTAAAGCCCTCTCCAGAGCTTGCAGTGTTCAATTCCAAACTTTAAAAAGAAGAAAATCTTTCAGACTAATAGAATAATAATGGCCTTAGAGGTGGTGAAATAAAGATGTCTATTGAAATTCAGAGACAAATTTAATCTAAAAATCTAAAACGTTAAATTTATCTGGTGTTTCCCTTAAATAAACACATGAATAAATGTCATGTGATGACCATAGTGTATTCTAGCAATAGTGGTAAAACCAAAGAGAATTGTCATCTAATTTTTTTAAAAGTTATTTGGGTGTTTAGTTTATGTAAACTCTATCTGTTAGTATACTTTTTTCTGTACTGTAGTTTACTGGGCAACAAAGAGTTCAGTGCCAAGATACTAGCCAAGAGGGTTTGGAAAAGAACTACTCATAGACCCCTCTGGCTAAATTAGAGATAGTTGCAATGTCATTGAAATGATGTGCACGTGATTTTGCAGAAGTAACACCAACACCAGGCATTTGCAAATGTGCCAAATTCTCCAAAACTTTTACACAGGGAAAATTTTTAAGAATAGAAATAAAAGACTATGCCTTAAACTAAAAACAGTCTTATAAGACATTACATGCCAGCTAGTTCAGGGTGATCCATTACACTTGCTCATGCTTTTTATACATTTTCTATGACTTATGAGAAGATTATAGGTAATCTTTTTCTTTCCATTGATACTAGTAAAGTTGCATCCAAGCCATGCATGTCAGTCTGGAATAAAACAACTTTGAGTGTGATGTGGAGCCAAAACAGGTGGTGAGAGTATGTAGCAGCTAAGATGTTAGACTGAAAAATAAGGAGGGGTGGGGGAAGTAGAGAATCATTGAAAACCAGTTCGTGCCACTGGTAGTGTAGCAGCTGTGCAAAATAAAACTCAACTGTGATCGAAATTGCAATTGACAACCTGAAGACAAATGAAGGGCCAAGAGACAGACAGCTCGTTGAGAAAGCTTGGCACCAACGAGTTTAGCCAGAGCACTGTGCAAGGAAAATAGAATGCAGATGGAGAGAAAAGCAGCTGAGACATGGTAAGAGAAGGGACTGTCAACATCAAATTCATCAGGTGAACTTCGAAGCATTGTGCTAGGCATGAGGCTGTGTCTTCTGGGCTCAGAGCAGGTCTCCTCTGAATCAGAATGAACACAACTTTCACCTCTAGCAACAGAGTTCATATTCCAGTGACCTTCTTTTTACAACTATCATATGTAAATTGCAGTTTGCTCCAAGACTACCCTCTCACCTGGTCATTCCAGTCTAAAGTTTCTTTGGGGTTTGGATTCTTTTGTAGGGACTGTGGATGTCACTATCAACCTCCCAAGCAAAAAAGCATTTTTACAAACAACCCACATGTGAATTCTATTGATATTTTTCACAAGTCACACGTTTGGGGGAGGGGGAGAGGCCTCCATTGCTAGGACCTCTGCCTTAGTCCACACTTAGATTTTGTGTGACCTTGGACTGACAAAGTCATATATACTGTGTCTATTGTTTTAATGTAAAATTATTTCAATGACTTCCTAAGAGTTTTTCCTTTTGCATTCTTAAAATTTCAAGAGCTGTATGTGGACATCTAGTATAATTGACCTCTCCTGTAGGAAATCTTGGTTAATTAAACTCCATCTTACTGTCCCATGTGGGAGAGGTCTCGCTAGAAAGTTCTTTTATATTGATTCAAAAACAGCTCTATTTGTATATATTTCTATTTGTTGGAGACACACACATAGTACCTCTTCTTTATGATAGTCTTTCATATATGTAAAGATGATAGTCGTTTCTTTAATTAATCTTCTATTAATACAAGTTAAATTATCCTGGTTTCTTCTTTCATTTAACTTACAGGATAATTTTTATAATTTTTCACTATTGTAGCCATCCTCTTCTATACACATTCCATTCTGTCAGAACTCCTCTTCAAATGTAGTACCCAGACACAACACCCTGGCACAGTCCAAGCAATACTAAGAACCAGGGGGTTGAAATTTCCCACAAAATAGGTTTTTTTAACCTGCACAGACTAAGATCTTTCTAGCTTTATAATAGCTACATTATACTCTCAGTTCATATTGAGTATGTCATCAACTAAAACCTCCAGCTCTTTTTTTTTCTATATGATCAATACCTATTATTTTCTATTTTCTGAAGATAATCATGTGGATGAAGGAGAATTATAACTTAATGTCCAAACATGACTCAAAATAATAATGCAAAATCAATAGATGGATCCGTGCTGAACCCCCAAATTTAATTAATGATGGTCAACCTTTTACCAAAGAATGCTAGATATCATTTGTTCAGCTTATTTTCATCTCATGGGGGCAAAGACAGTCCAGGGGTTGGGGGACAGGTTGAATAGTGTGTACATAGTGCAGGTGATAGGAATGTGCCCTACAAATGGCAGGATTTTCAGTTGGATATAATAAAATTTCTACAGATTTGTAGAAAATGTCTAAAAAGATAAACTTGGATAATATTAAAAACAAGACAATAGTATTTTTCTTTAGTCAGTAGACATTGGGAAGAATTTAATGATATTTGAAGAAGTTTGTGGCATAATAAGATAAACCAATATTCATTTAGCAAAGAGATGTCATTAAATAATTTTTGCAGATATCATCTCATTTAATTAGAATGCTGCTCTAGAAAGAATGGTCAGATGGTGACAGGAAAGATGGAGTCACAGCAGGTACAGGAAGAATGTGAAGCCAGGAGAGACTATGTCTGCTAATGAGGCTTTCAACAAACAGATAATAAAGACTTTTTTTTTATATGTGGGTAGCTCCCTGGCTGGGAATCGAACCCAGGCCACAGCATTGACAGTGCCCAAGCCTTAGCCACTACACCACCAGGGAACTCTTAAAGACTTCTATAAGACTAATGGTGGCTAGAATAAAGAAAAAGAAAGCCAAGATGCAATTTATAATGAAGAAAAAGTAGCTTGATTTAATAACCGACTGGACATGGGAAGAAATAAAATAAATCAATCATGACCACACAATTTTAATCTTAATAACTGGGAGATGGTTGTTCTCTTAATAATAGTAAAGGGAAAAAAACAGCAAAAGAAACTGGGACTTAATTATGCTGTTGGAAAATAATGGATTTTTTTTGGATGTATCGACATAAATGTGTCTCTGAGACACACAGATGAAAAGGTTTCAAAGCAGACAGTTATATATGTATGCATGGCACTGGCAGTCAATATCAACATTAGAGGTATTCCAGATAAAGAATATCTAGATGAAGTTATAGAAATAAATGAAAATTCCAAAGGCAAAGAGGGGGAAAGATGATGGGAGGATATTAAGAAGAACTAGCAAAAGAAACAAGAGTGTCATCAACAAGATAGGATTTAAACTCACATTGAACTATCAATGTCAATGAAGGAGGGACGATGAGGACAGAGTGTGTGAGCAAACAAGTAGATTTGATGCTGCAGAAAGTCTGAAAATGACATAGCTCCTATGACAGGCCCAGGTATGGTCCAGTTGACCATGTTGGCACAAGTTCTCTGGAAGAAGCTGGACGTCTACAATTTGACTTCCTGGCACTAGGAGAACCAACCTATTCGCTGCTGTTGGGAGGAGGTGCATGGCAGCAACAGAATACAAATAGGTTCAGAGAGGGATTTGTACTGTTCAGAATTAAGTGTCCTGCTGGAGAATCCAATAAAAAGTGATCTTGAGAAAACCAAAGTGTTGATACACTGGAGTCACGTGCCGGGGGGGTGTGTGTGTGACAGGGCTTGGGAGAATATTTGTCATTAGACTGGAGAGCAGGGGTGGGATTTACTCTCTGGTGGGCACTGGCAGTAACAGGCAAGGTTTACATACTACAGGACATGGGATTCTAGGCAGATTCTAAAACATAGATTCTGGTACAGCAAAAAAAAAAAAAAAAAAAAAAAAAAAAAAAAAAAAAAAAAAAAAAAAAAAAAAAAAAAAAAGAAAGAAAGAAAGAAAGAAAAAAAAAGAAAGAAAGAAGAAGAAGAAATAATAGTTGGGAAATTTTCAGAATTTTGAAAGCAATGAAAACTAAAAGACCAGCAAGAATGCCAAGTGGCTCAGTCTCAGAGCTTTGGGTTAGAGAGCCCAAAATGTCTGAGATTAGGGGGGGTCTCTGAAACCTGGGGTAAGTTCCAACCTGCAGCATCTTCTAGCAGCCACAGCTGAGGACCTTTTGGATTACAGAGACCGAATCTGACAACAAGAATGCATAGGAGTGTCTTCAGGATGCTCCTAGGGTTGAATACCTTCAACTAGGATATATGGCAGCTAGTGTAAAAGTCAAATTACTGGGCCTAAAGAAATGCATGAGTGAAATAGAGTGTAATACTTGGAAACAACTCTGGAGCAATTCTGCTGAAAAGGAAAAGGCCAGGAGAGGGGGAAGAAGAGGAGGATAAGAAAGAAGAAGGAGGGGGATGAAGAGGAGAAAAGAAGAGACAGAAGTTGAGGAAAGTAGTAAGGTCCAGTGAAAATTTTTGATTCGTATCTCTAAGTGGTAGAAATAAAAGCACCTGTAAACAGAAAGAAGGAGCCGATGGAAAAGGGAATCCTTCATGAATTGATGGGATCCTAAAGTATAAGAGAAGGCTATAGGAGCACTCCACATGTGCTTTGGCCAAAAGACCACTTGAAGTTGCATCCTCCCAGAAGAGATCCAGGGCAGTGAGGGCACCAGACTGAGTCTAACAGCCTGCGTATTAGTCCTAATTCTGTCCTCAATCTACCATGCAAACCCGGGCCAGTGTCTCCTCTCTCTGAGCCTCTGTTTGCTCAGTAATAGGGGGGGAAGGCCTACATCATTCTAGCTTGTAACCCATCAGGAAAATGCAGGACACAGAGACATGGAGGGAGGAAGAAGGACAAAGGGAAAGGAAGATCTGAGTAGCCTCAGTACACTCAGGAAATAAGGAAGCAGCATAACTTGGAGATAGTGAGGGCATCACCTGGACTACTGGAATAGAATGATATCCACTCACGGGATGCCAGGGCACACAGAAGCCATGGCAGGCTGCTCAGCACAGTGCCTAAAACCTGTGCAGTCAGACCAGGTCTGAATTGTGGCTCAGCCACTTATAAATTATAGGACCCTGGACAGACTATTTAATCTCACTAAACCCATTTCTCATCTGTAAAATGAGGATAGCGATTCCTTTCCAACTGATATAAGAAAGTAAGAGGTTAATGAAGGAATTCAATAAGATAGATATGTAGAGCACTTATTATATCATGAGGCGTGTAGGTGTGCTCAAACAAGCTCAGTGCCATTGAAATAAGCAAGAGAAAGACACAGCTGAAGTGTAAATACTGTATAGAAATTCATAGTGACCTCCAACCACTAGAATTTCACAACCTGCCCTTGTACTCTCATCTTGAAGTGAGAGTAGATAAGGCAATTAATGAAAAGGATTCACAGTATGGTGGAAGCAGAGGAGGAAGTTAAAGCAGGTGCATTGAAGCACTGACCAATGGGCAGAGAAGAAAAGGGGGAGGGCCATTTGCCTGGGAGGGCCACTTGCTGGGGAAGGTCACAATTCAAGGGGCCAAACATCCAAGGAGTGTAAGTCTCTGGTTCAAAAGGGATTGGGTGAGTCGTGAGGTTTGGAGGACATGGTCGGAGTAAGGAAACACACAGTGTAAATAATTGAAGAGGGGGTCATAGAGAAAACTTAAAAAGAAACCTCAAGATCCAAAAAATTTCTGGAATGATAGATAAAAAGAACTGTGTTATCTGGCAAATTAATTTTATTGTATAATGTTTTATACTTTTTGGCTGTTTTGCTACCCGCTTGTATTATTATTTAAATCAAAATATTGAAAAAGAATAACAGAACACAAATGAGGCGTTAGACAAGAAGTGGCTCAGAGGATGGCTTGGCTCCTTAAGTTCCTCTCTTGAAGAGTAGGGAAAGTCAAGGTCTGTGGAAACCCCAAGGCCAAGGGCCCTCACCCTGCACTGGGCATGTTCACCTCCCATGAAATACTTGTGGATTTGAAGTATCCACAAGTATTTTTAGTGCTGATGATAGAATAACCATATAACTATGCCTAATGAAAACCATCATCTAGATTCATGAGCATTTGCCTCAATTATCATAACTTACAGAGCACTTACTCAAGTGCCAGGCACTGTTCAACACTAGCTTATTTAATCCTCACCATGAGACCCTAGGAGAAAGAGATTGTGATTTTGCACATTTTATAGATGAACCAAAGCACAGAGATGGAACATCACTTGCCTGAAGTCAATGAGCCAAGCAGACCCAAGATTGACTCCTCAGCACATACATTTAACTGTCATATTACAGAGAAATTTTAAAATAGAGACAAATTCTCAGAAAATAGTTTTATGTTTTTCATTCAAAAGAAAATGTATGAATCATAATTATTTTTTTCTCCTACTATTCACTTCATGCAATTCCACAGCCCCCTTTTTTTCTGAATAACTTCTGATTTTTCGCTTGCAGTTTTAGAATCTGCTCTGGAAGAGTGTGTTTGGGAGTCCAAGGTGGAAAAATTAAAATAAAAGAGTAACTTCAGAATGTTGAACAAAGTTGTCCAAATCATAGTTTTTTAAGATAATGAATATTGAAAAACTTAGCAATAAAGTCCTAAAAATGTAATTGTAGTGGGGTAACACTATTAAATATGTACACTGTAGTCTTTTTGACAATTGTATTAATGTCTTTACAAAGCCTTTAGAAGTCCCATCACAAAAGCATGGATGCTGTTTTGATCTATTTATTACTCTTAAGTGTTCAGAGAACTGTCCCTATTTTCTAATTAACACTTTTAAAGATAAAAAGCCATGTATTAAATCAATCTGAATGATGGTTGTTTGTGAATCCCACAAGATAAGGCAATTTGCATGTTCACTTTGTACTTACAAACTAAATCTGCACATCTCCAAAGCAGTCCCTTGTAATGTAAAGCTTTTGTGAGTATTTGTAACTTGAAAGAAAGTTTGGCCTGCTACAGAAGCAATGCCAATTATCTAAAGGGCTTCTTTACCAAACATGATTAAGATACACAGATATGGGGCTGTTATTTCATATTGCTTGCTATGAAGTTTGAGGAAACGACTTTTAAAACATCCAGAAGAAGACATTACCTTTTTTAATGGCGAACGCACGCAACTCATTTCCCCCAGCAGTTAACTGTTTTCAAAAGTAGCCAGTTGTCACTCACTTACGGTAAGATTCCTTTGATATGAATTAAATAGCTGGCTGATGAAATGCACCTTTCAACGACCTGTTTGAGTTTCAGCTGGGGCTGTAGCCCACCTCGTGATGTGAATGCTAGCATTATTGCTAAATCACAGTGGTGATTTATTATTGGAGTTTCAGTACTGGTGAGTCAGCGCTGTAAGATGTTTACCAAATTAGACTTTCAAGAACAATGAGAGCACTGCTCTCATTAAATAGAAGCCTTTGTTACCGATACAGGCTATTATTTCCACATGGTTATGAGGGGGTGCGTTCACACTTGAGGTACTCATCAGATAGGGTTTCTTTGCTTTTGCGGGATCTGTCTTCATTGGGCTTTGCGTGCTCAATCAAGTCTGAAACCATGTGTAAAAGCCCCAGTCTTCAAAATTCATAAAAGGATCCTTTGCCTTTTCTAAACAGTTCAACCTGTGCTTTCCCTTTGCCAGATCAGTCAAGAAACCAGAAATACCATCTTGGCTAGTGAAAATGGTATCAGATTTTTCTGTTTTTCTAAAGAAAATAAAAACCAATGCCTTGTATCAATCGATCTCTCATGAATGGCTCTGTAAAAGGTGAGACCTGAAAAAAACTATTGGGCCACTAGGGAGATGCTGAGAATATGACACTGATTTTTCATGGAAAAAAGCAGAAGACTGTAATTTCTTTATTCAGCAAATATATATTGACCATCCACTGCATGCCAGGTGCTATCATACTGTTAAAGGTGCAGCAGATATAAATGTAAACATGAACTACTTGTCTTTGTGAAGCATATTTTCTAGAGAAGAAGACAGGCATAAAACAAATAACTCAATAAATATATAAAATAATGTCAGCTCATAATTTTGATAGGTGCTAAATATATCCACTAAAATTAAAGTTTTTAACCTTCAGCAAAGGTGAGCAAACTAAGGCTTCGTTATCCCAAGACCAATTCTGAGCTTATTTTAATAAGAAGAAGCTTCTTTTATAATGCATCTTTAATATAGCAACTACTTCTTAGGAACCCTGCACAGTTGTCATATTGTAAACTTGGCTACAAATTCTACCTAATGATAATAGCACCATCCAGCACTTTATATTCTGAATCTAATATGAAATGATCAGAAGGTGCATCACTGCTGTTTGGGGCAAGTTTAGTTGATATCTAACCCACAGAAAGAGCAACTAGACAATCTTCTTGAGGGCTTGTCTTTTACTGTTACTAGATGAGTAACTAAATCATAGGGTCTTTTCTTTAATGTGTCATGCTTATAATTAAACTAAGTATGGACAAATGAACATATTAGCAACTCAAATCCTATAGCAATGGACTCAGTGTTCAGTTTTTGTTCCCACTGCAAAACACATTGCAAATGATGTTCACACATGAGACAGATTTTCATGGACATTTAAGGATTTATACCATTTCCAGGGCATTAGCTATACTTTCAACCCCTTCTCATTTACCCACAAATGCAAATGAGCATATCAGTGAGTAAGAATAAAAGTATTATAGGAATAAAGTTGAATCCTCTGCTCTAATTTGCTTTTAACTAAATCAGTTATAAATGATTATTAATCACAACTTACTTGTGAAACACTTCCCAAAGAATCACAGCAAGCGTGCGTGCCACAACAGTGCATCTACAGCCACTGACCCAGATAGACTAAATTCTTCTGAAGTTAGATAATCACATGTGCTCTGAATTTTTAGAAATTCATTGTGTAGTTAAGTACGAGTAACCAAAGCCAACCAGTGTCATAATTTAAGCACTTAATTTGCTTTATCGCTATAGTTTTCTCCTACTGGGCTTCCTTTCTCTCTTCCATATGAAAGATTTGGTGATAGAGGGGTCTGGGGCAGGTGTTTAGCTCTCCCTAAAGCAGGTACTTCCCTTTTCCCACAGTCCGTGTCTTTCAGACCACTGCTGACAAGGTGTTGATATGTGGAAGTAGTTACCTCAGGTCTATTGTTCCTGCAGCCAGGCTGAGAGCAGTCACTTCAATGGAAATCTCTGCGGTCCCTGCCAGCTCCTCTGGTCCACAGATGTCTCAGGATGCAGGCCCCGCCCTCCCTTTTCTAGGTTGCAGGCGGGATTTGCAAATGATCAGCAGGCCGGAGTTGTTATTGACCTTAAGGTGGTCTTCGATGAAGGGTAGAAAACTTGTTTCTTAATGTTTGAAACACTCAAAAAAATTTGCTTTTAAGAAGCCTTTTCTTTCTGATCCAGGTGGGATTATTTTGTTCTTCCTGTGAATGAATCTTCTGCTTATTTGGGGGTAAATCTGGTTTTACATACCCTAAGTTTAACCATAAATCCATCTAAAAATGCAAACTGAAAGCACACTTTCCTTCTCATTAAATTCCATTATACCAAAAGAAAGATCTAAGTATAACTGTAACAGGATCTAAGCAGAGCTGTAAACCAGAAGTACAGGGCTGCCTTGTAAACAGTACAACATGAGAACACTTGGGAAGGTCTGTCTCCATTCTGACTCAATAAGCAACTGCTGTGTGGAGCCAAATCCGTACATTAGGTTAGTTGCTTAAATCCAAATAGCATGACTGTGCAGGCTTGTAGAGGCTTTTGTTTTGTTTCATTTTGTTTTGTTTGGGTCAGGGGTGGCTCCCCAGCTGGGAATCGAACCCAGGCTGAGGTGTTGAGAGCACCGAAGCCTAGCCACTATACCACCAGGGAACCCCCCTATAGAGTATTTTAATGATTCTTTTAATTTTTGTGAGATGGGAAACATGTTCAATAGAAACAAAATCATTAAATATGATTTCTGTAGAATCATGTGATTGTTCTTTCATAGACAGTGTCGTTGGAACTTTCTTTTCCCACATTTTAGTGGTTAATGAAAATTTTGTAAATCTCAGGCCATCCATGGACAGACACCGAGGAAAACCTTGGCTTAACAACCAATTTTTAAAATTTAACAAGAAGAATAAAAGTATGAGAAAAGATAAAAGAGAGGTGAAAAAAAGAGAGAATTACGACAGAATGGAAGGAAGTGAAAACTGAAGGAGAGAAGGAAAGTAGGAGAGGAGGCAGGGAGGCCAAAGGGAAGTACAGAATAAAATTCGGAGGTAACTGGCAGTGCGATTATTAATACATAAACTCACTGAACTTTCAGAATGGATCAGCAAGAGGTTAGAAAGCTCAGGTGTTTCTGTCATTGTGATACATTAGGAAAATCACACTGTTAAATGAGCCTCAGTTTGTCACTTCCACCTGTGTGGTGCAGAAACACACTGTTACTTAAGGGGGCTATAGTGAAAAAGACGCCAGAGTAAGTAGATGAAGATGGAAGACTTGAGATCCTTCTGTCGGTGCTCCTTTAGTTTTGAATCATCGAATCTGTAAATTTATATTGTATATGATGTTAATAGGACCCGTTTGTTGCATGTTTCAATTGAATCATTTTTAGAACATGCCACATTTTTATGAGAAAATTATTTTTAAAAACAGAGATTCGATGTAAATTGTATTTTCCTGGAGAAATAGTTTAAAGCTGAAATACTCCAATCCAGTTTACTATCCTCAGATCAGAAGGCAGCAAAATGCTGAGATAACGATACAGAACTAGAAAAAGGGAAACCTTATTCACCAGAAGCCCAGAATACAGGTCTTGGAAGAACACCTCAGGATGTTGCAGAAGACCCAAAACTGAAGATGTTTGCTTCTCTTTTACCATGTAGATGTAAAACAACAAACCTAACAGCCAGTCTTAGATTAACTATATTACATGAACATTGGTTTCAGGAAATTTTTACAAAAGGACATGCCATATCTGAATGTCTGTCAGAGGAAAACATCCTATTTATTACAAACTTACTTTGTACTGCAAATTTTTGGTTCCACTGTAAATATTTTTGTTAATGAAGACAAGGTTGGAGAAAACGTTTCTAGCTCCATAATATTAGTTTATACTGACCACATGATTAGAAATTAAAATTTCTAAGACCTTTGCCTAACACACACACACACACACACACACACACACACATATATATATATATATATATATATATATATATATATATATATATATATTTCTGCAAGTATAAATTATTCTTCTGGATCTCCATTCATCAATCTCAAAATGGAGAATATATAGAAAAGGTATGTATTATGGATTTGCTTGTCTGCACTCTATTATAGAGCAATCCTTGCCTGCATTTAAAGATTTATTTAAAGAGAATTTAAATATAAACAGATTTGTATGCAGGTGCATACATAATGGAAGAAAGGAAACAGGAGAAAATGTTATGAGATTTCCTTTCTAATTTTTTCTCTAAAGCATCACTTCTTACATTTATAGTGTTCAGGACGTTCTTTCTTAAACACAAGTTTGTTCTTTCAACAGTGTAGTGTACTAAAAGCAAATGATGCTATATTCATAATGTTCATAAATTTTTTTCCTCGATGTTTATACTTGCTTAACCACAAAGTTACTATAATAGTAATACGTTGGTTGCTCACACTGTCCAAAAGTAGTTAAGTCCAAATACACAAAAGAAGCCTAAATTTAGACCAAAATAGATGCTTCTGTATGAGGGGCACCTGACCAATCTTCAGGTGTGGCAAGGAGAGTCAAAGGGACGAGATGCTTTACTTCTTTTCACCGGGTTTGTTAAAACATCTTTGCTCAATTTAGTCACTTCTAAAGTTTAAAGGCACGTGTACATCCTCTGAGGGCTAAGTAATATCATTACTCTCTTGCGGTATGTTATTGCTATGCATATATAACAGTTTGGCCAAAATTTCCCCATTACTCACTCCTTCTTCATTAAATAACAACAAACTGTGAGGGTTGGTTCTGCATCACCACTTCAATTTCCTCATGAAATATTGGTCTTCTTTCTTCTAAGTTTGTGAGCATCCAGGCCAACATCACTCATGTCTTGTTATAGAACAAAAAGAAACAAAGGCTATTTGAACCATGATCTGGCTTCGCCTGTTTATTTTGGATACCACTTGGATCTGTACAAGTCGGGCTACAGGCATTGTTTCCTTGTATTCCTATAAATGACAGAATCAGGCAACCGGGTACGTCCGTCTCCTAGTTCTGGCTCTTTGCCAAACCCACTCTGAGATTTAGCCAACGATCCTCACCAGCTTACAGAATAATATGTCCCCTTGCTAAGGAAATTCCTACTGTCCCATTCAGTCTCCTTCTCTTTTAAACCTATACACAAAGGACAGCTGGCTAATGGGCACAGTAGTTTTCCTCACATGTCAGATTGCTGAGTTACAGGTTGCTTCTTTAAAGGACATCAGGACAGTGACATCCCAAGTACTTCCCCGTGGACAGTTACAAAGGTCTGGGGACAATCAGCTCCATTTCTTAATTCCAAATAGCAGGGTCCTATCTCTCAAACAGGTGCTAGAACCTAAGACCAAGACCAGCTAGAAAAACCCTGTATCAGCCTTTTTCACGAGATTATAAGGATTTTAGATTTGATGAAAATTTTGAGATTCATTGAATTGACAAATGGCAAAGACGTGGGGGAACGTAACGGAGTGGTTTACGCATTGACTTGTCTTCAGTGGAGCTGTAGATCAGATGGCAGCGAGATGGATTTTCAGCGAGCTCGTGTCCCTCTGCTCAAGCACACCAAATGAAGTGCCCATTTGCTGACTCGAAATTCACAGTCGAGGTCGACTGGTGATGCAGTGCGAAGAGGCCTGTTCCGTTCCTCTGCTCACGGATGAGCCATGCCAACCTGCCCCTTTAAATAGCTCCATATTTAATTATGAGATATTTGGAAATAAAGTTCAGTCACAGTTCACTAATAACGTGTCCTGGCATAAGAGAGAAAGAGAAAGAAGATTTAAGCAAACAGTATATTCAAAAAAAAAAAAAAAAAAAAAGACAACTCAGTGCCAGGTTGCAATGTAAAATGGGACATATATTTAAGGGAAATTATATTAATAATAGGTTAAACTAATTATGACATAAAAACACTACATTTTTAAAGGGGTGATTTTTTTTATTTCGCCATAAAACCTTAGGAAGTATAAATTAAGCTAACAGAAAAAAAAAAAATACTGAACCCAAGGAAAGTACAGTAGCTACTTTCTTGACAACAAAACAATCTTTTCGTTCCTGCCATTTGTCTGAATTCTTCCTCCAGGCAAGCCGGACAGCTGCACTAGTAGGTTTTTTAGTCATGGGTTGTAAGCCCCACCTGGCTAGATTTGTTTAGCAGACAGCTGGCAGAATTAAATAAAAAGAATGGGACACAAAATGCTTCCCCAAAAAAGCTGAGAGAATACTTTTTGCATGTTTTTAGCCTTTTGGTGGTTTATGGTTTTCTACTTTCTTTCCTTGCTGATACTCACATACTACTGTATTTATGCTGCATAAATACTACTGTATGTGACTATATCTTATAGATATTTTCTTTCAATTATAACACCATGACTGAAGTAAAAACTAAAATGCAGCATAAATGAAAACATCAAGTCAGCAGGTCTTGAATGACTTTCCTTTTTAGTTAGGAATACCTATTTGCAGTTTATAAGTCCTCAAGAATGACATCAGTTTTAAATTAGCATTTTTTTTTTTACTTCGACATTTTCTTTGCTATTTTATAAAGCCAATAAAATAGATTTTCTTCATCTGGAATGTTCTTTCGAGCTTAAAGATAAGAAGGAATCTAAATTGTGGGAATGGCATTCTTCTGCATCTGTTTCTCTCACAAACCTATCAAATATCTAATTTTTGGCATGACTGCTGGCTCCGACAGGGGGATGACATAAACCAGCTTTGTGGTTACATGTTTCACTTTTAATCTCATGGAAATAAAAATCAGCACTGAAATGTCCCTTTGCACGTGACAATTCGGGACTCTTTTCCAAAAGCCCCAGCCGAGGGGCGTTAACCTGGTTAAATTTAACACACAGCATATGCAGATAACACACAGTGTCATGCATTTTTATGCTAAAAAGGCACAAGGCAAACCTGCCCTCCAGAGCTTTGTTTCCATTAGGAGCACGGACTACAAACAATGGAGACTGTATGATTAAATGGCAGCAAGTTACCAAAGAATGACCGAAAAATGCATGCCAGAATGGAAGATCTGAAGTAGCTCACTTAATAACCGCACATCTTCTGTGTGTTTTGTCTCTTTCTACAAATGCGGCAGGACTAGTGGAGTATTTCAGCCATCATGGGTTCACTACTTAGCATGGGGAGAATCCAGGCTTTTCACTAAACACAGTAAATATAGTATGCAGGGCTCAAAAAAACCAAAATGGTTTGGACATGATCCTGATTGGAGGAAGTCCATGAAAATAGATTCCAACTGCTTATAAATGAGCAAGGGGGAGGGGACGCTAGTTTTAAAGACAGCATGGCAGAGAAACATTTAATGCTGATCGCCCAGCTAGCACCTATGAGATGACAATGGGCTGCAACTACAGCAAATGAAAAATTACAAAGGAATTCAGATCTATTTATACAGCCCATAGAAATGTTCTGAATATTAAGGACCAGGCCAGGAAACAAACTCTTTAATTCATTACCTAATACTTACTTTCCCGAGCAAAAGCCTGACTTGGCCCCTCTCCACCCCGCCTATACATCTCTCCATGCAATGTAGACTTCATGGAGCCGGGCGTGATCTGTTCATTGCAGAGCCCTGATTCTCCCTAAGCACTGATATCAATATCATACATTTCAAATACAAGGGAGGCCTGGGTAGGCTTAATCCCCGGGGCCCAAGTAAAACTCAGTGTAGTCTCTAGGGAGTCTCTTGGCATAGAGCAAAAAGACAGTGTTACTGTATATGCTTTCACACGGTTAGCAAAATGGGTCCCCATCAAAGACTAAGGAAACAAGCATGGTGAGAAGGGAGGAGTGAGGTCACTCTAGGTTTCTGTCTGACCCTTAAAGACAATCCAATCTTGGCTGTCATCTGACAGTGTTCTGTTTAGTTTGATAGATACAATTACGTCTATCTAGCCAGATAATTACAGTACTGTACATCTTCCATGTAGCGGTGGCTTAGCAGAATTAAAAGCTATAAAATCCTTTTGTGCGTGCTATGGGATGTTCTTTTCCTTCCCTAATACAGATTTCCTCCCGCCCTCTTACCCTTCCCAAGGCAAAGAAAAGGGAAAGAATTCCCTGCAAAATGTTCATTCTAATTCTGAATTATTTTGTAAACATTTCTATGAATCGATCAAGTCTGTCTTGGATCAACTTTCATTTCAGCCTACTTCTTTACTAAAGAAAATTGATTCTTGTTTATTTCTTTCAGTAAGGAGAACCATGATGAATTTTAATAGTACAACCCCCTACTGTTAGAAAAATCTCCCTCTGTTGACTTCTGGGAGCTTTGAAATTCGTAAATCAGAAATAAGTCTGGAATTTTATTTTTAATTAGATAAAAATAAAAGATCTCTACAAGTTTCAAGCTCAACCTTAATAGTTGTTCAACAGCCATATTTTTTCCTGTTTTCATCACCTCGATGAGTAGTACATTATTCTGATACTTTGTTAAAAGACCCTTTAATTGCAAATTGACCTTCAATTTTTAATGGAACCGCCCACCACCAAGTAATATTTTATTTCTGGATGAAAATTAATACCATCCCCTACTATTTTAACATGCATAAGCATTTAATTGGGGATGGTGTAGACTACTCAGTAAAAGGAATATTCCTGGGAGAAAAAAGAGTATTCACTAAACGTTAATTGCATTCATTGAAATCTATGATAGAGTTTATTATTTTGGGTAGAGGTAAACATATTGCTGTGGGAATACTGTGGTATGGAGTCCCTACATATTAATCAAGCTATATCTCATATTTAGCAACAATAAATGTCCTGCATTATTTGTTGGATCAAAAGATATTACATATTCTTGGGAACATAATTTACTTTTTTTTTAATTTCTAGAGTTAAATTTATAACACGACCGATTACAAATGTCTTCCACCACCTACACTTTAAAGTCACTAATTTTACTAATCTATTGCGTGTATGGTTTCTACACTTAAAGAGCCAAAGGAACCTGCAGACTTTATGTATATCCCCAGGAATCGCTTTCCTGATGGCTAAATGTAACCAGCCTCTTTGTGGAATGGAGAGATCACTGGGTGCCAGTAACACTACACTACAATGTGTAGAGGGAGAAATGAAGGTTAGCTCATCCAAAGGAAGCTACAGGGGAATTTTAGATCAGCAGAAACCAATTATCCAACTTGGAATTGTTCCAGGACACCAAAAGCGAACACTAAAATGTAGGTAAATTGAATAGCATTTCTCCTCCATTGCAGGACAAGCAACCACATCCCTGACAAGACTGGTGCTTATTCTATTTATTTGTCTTTACTATGTGAATACTACTGGCCAAGTGCTGACCACTGTCATAGGAAATGGAGTGTCTAGTCCATTTGATCAGAATTGGGAGCAGCATTAGATCTATTATATTAACAGGCACCCCAAGCTCTTCAGCTATTTAAAAAAATTGAAGATATTTTTGGAATCTCTCAAGATACAATGCATTTGTTCACCTGTTTCCAACCTCTCTTGAATCTAAGTGACACCACATGACTGAGTTCTTGCCAACGGAATCCGGTGGAAATATATACTCTGTCTCTCTCTCTCTCTCTCTCTCTCTCTCTCTCTCTCTCACACACACACACACACACACACACACACACACACACACACTTACTCATCTGGAAATGAAATACTCAGAGATAGTTATTGAAGAGTTCAAATCCCTGAGTTTCCAAGTCTCTGCTTGGGAAAGAGCTGCCCAAAAATGTGTAGACTGAGCCATGAATGAGAAAAAAATTATTTATGTTATTAATAAGATTTGGGAGTTTTTGTTTCAGGAGCTAGAGCTATCTTGTCTAACATAATGTCCTGGATAAAAATGAAGGGCCTCTGAATTCCAAAATTCAGAAAGTTGAAAATTCATTCCATAAAGTAAGGGCGTGGTAAGATGCACATTTTCATTCATTGTTTGTGAGAGTGTAACAATTATACTAGTGTTCTGAGAAGAGTAATAGGCATAATATATTAACTGTAAGACTTTACATAATTCTTTTGTTTTGACCTTGTAATTCTACTTCTACTTCTATCCTTGAAGAAAAATCAAAACTAGTAACCAAGATTTTTGTTCCTCAGAACATTGGTTATGATAATAAAAAATTATACATATCAAAAACAAAGAAATAGTTAACTAATTTTGGTTACACATTTATTGGGAAATATTGTATAGTTAGTAAAAATTATATATTCAGTGAATATTTTAGTCATTGATGTATTCAATAAACTCATGTATTAATATATCTAGAACCTATTAAGTGCTAGTACTTATTCTAGATACTGGGAGCTTAACAATGAACAATATAAAAAAAAGTTTCCTGCTCTTATGATGTACATTTTTGCTAGGTAAGACAAACATTGTGCAATAAACACAAGTCAAATGAAATAATTGATACTAATAACAGACTTGGAAAATGCTTCATTGGGAGTGTTTTAGTGAAAAAAAAAAAACTGTAACCTGCAGGAAGTATATACACACTATACAGACATACACACCATACATATAGCATTAGAGAGAAAAAGTCTAGAGAAAATAAAGCATAGAGAGAAAACTAGTAAAATTCTAACATATGCATATGCAATTTTTTCTAATGATGAGCAACTTAAAGTCCATGAAACATATAAATGAGTTGCATTGCTGATGTATGAATCTGAAATAGTAAGTGTACAGCACTGGTGTAGAGGGATCAATTTACATAGAGTACAAATATAATTGGTCAGCCAACCCACAGCCATGTCTCAGAACAATTTTATTATTACAAATCAAGTAACATTTTGTGAAGTGATTTAAATTATTTAAAAGAAAACACTATTTTGTTTTTTTATAAATTCTTGAAAAGAAAAGAAAAGGAGCCAACTGCTCCTGCTGATAATTGAAGTGGAAAGAATGCAGCAGGTCTTGAACATTGGTTCTCATGGAAGTTGGGACCTGAGGAATGGGTTCATTATTTCCCTACCCTGGAAATAACACAAAGTAACTCATGAAACTTTTCAGTTTGTACTCCAGAGAATGCAAAAATTATTCATCAAGGGAAAAATTAAATAACCGCTAGTGCTCTGAAGCAGACACTTAATATTTTCATTATAATTTACTCTATTTTCAGGGACAACTCTTATGCTATGGTGGGATGGGTTCATAAGTTCATTTTTCAAATACTCAGTATGTCCACTCACAAATGTTGAATGTCTACTTTATGCCGTACTGTCAACAGAGATTATTTCTGAGCTGAGGAATTAAGGATCACTTTTGTTTTCGTCTTATTGTTTCTGGTCTCTTAAATATTATCTACGGAGAGCATGGGTTTCTTTAAAATTAAATAAAAACAAAAATAAACATATACTTGTATACATAAAAACAAAGTATACTGCTATCTCTTTGTTAAGATTGTAAATGAGAACATTTCATCCATGGCTGAGAATGTTTTATTCCACTTCCATTACAAACACCACATGGCATGTGTACAGGTAGTATTGCCATCAACACTTTCAACTTGTTAGCATAATGATCCTGACAGGCGATCACCTGGCAGGTGAGCTCAGGTAAAGCTTCTGGGCTCCAGGCCATGCTCATTCAAGACAAAAATCACAACGACGCTGGGAGCCTTGAAAAGGTGCCCCCACCTCCTCAAAATCAATTCACATCTACCCCTCATCAGTTATTAGAGCCCTATACCTTCAAAGTGAAGTCCCAAGAGCTGAAAGTATTTCGGAAGCAGCAGATGTCCATAGAAATGGAAAAGACAGCTTGTTCTTAACCAATCTCAATGAGAAATCTTTGGGCATTGTGTACACAGGCACGAGGGTCTGCAGTCCCAGTCGTATCACACCAGAACTAACTCTGTTGGCAACATGGAGAGCTCTGAATCAGAGGGTTGGGAGGAATCGAAGTAAGACGTGTAGTCCATCACCCTGCCTCCAGGCAATTTCCAGGCAGATGGGTATTTATCCTTTTCTTAAAGCTCTCCACTGAGCTGAGGGAAAAAGACAAGGGTATTTATAGCCATGATGTTTCTTACCAAATGTGTAATATTTGCCACCTACACCATCTGCAGCAGTTCAGAATGTAGTAAGATTAAAAGTTAAACTCATTGATCTCAGGGAAGATAATAAAATAAAATTATTTTGCATTATATAACAATTTCCCTCAACGCTTTTTATCAAGAATTTAGAAAGTAGAATCAGTCATGTAGGGTGATGAAGAATGAAGCTTTTACTTGGCAGTTGACAATCATAGCAACTTTTAGAATGTGAATAGAAAAAACATCAGTTTGTTGTTGACCTTAGCATGGCTCGGTAGCAATTAACACCGGGGTCGCAGGCTTACTCTCTGCGCAGGTCACTTAGCTATACCTTGTTCCATTGCTTTGAACCATGTGCTCATGCTTCTATCCTTAGTCATCTTATTCACACACCCAGTTTCTTCAGACTTTGGAACTTGAGCTGTTTAAGATGCTGCAGGTTATTTTCCCTGATGCTGCATGTACTAACCGTGCTTAGCAACGACTACTGCAGTGTGCCCAGCCTGGGTTTGTTCCACAACTACCCTTATCCTGGAAATGAAGTATAACAAGCCAGTGTTCAGGTAGTGGTCCTTGACATTTGCTGGTGAGGGTGAGGCCACCTCTAACCAGACAGGGTTCAGAGCTCCCAAAGACCATGATTGGCTCTACTATCAGTGCAGGACCATGGTCAGGCCACTAAATATGAGCTGCATCTGTAAGTCACCCCACTCTGTGGGGAAGCCTACAGACAAACCATAGACAACCTCATCTCCAGCATCTAGCCCTTAGTTCCAGGTGTCATGGAAATGGCGATTAAACTTTCTCCGGGGTCATTGTTAGAGACATTAGAGGTCTACTTCTTTGCAAAACCTCTTTCTCAAAAGCTGTTTCCTACTGGGAGAAATCTGGCATTCAGAGCTCCCCCTATATGACTACAGCCCAAGTCTTCTTGAAGGAACCAAGATTTCAAGTATGAATTACTCAAAAGAGTGAGTTTTACCAAATTTATTCTTCTTAATGTAAAAAGTTAGTGGACATGGCCAAACTTAGTTAGGCCCTTAGTATGCATAAAATGACCAAACAAAGTTATGGCAAAAGTTTTTTGCATATGAGCCACTTTCTTTCCCAGTAAACAGACAGGGAACTAAGTAAGTAATAGAGAATCAATGATGCTAGCATGATGGACAGAGAAGCATTCCAGTAGCCAAGAGACCAGAATTCCAGCCAGGTCCTGCTGCTTGACATGGGTATAAAGCAGGTATAAATTACTCATGTGTAACATAAGACATAGTTCTGGAACATTTATAAGATAATCAAAGTTCGTGAAGCACTGGCCATGGTTGGGAGCTCTCAGTAGGAAGGACAGAGTGAGAAGACCGGTCATGGAGGGGCTGGGGTGCTCCACACTCACTGAGCACAGTAATCAAGGCCAGTCTAAGCCAGTATTAAATGCCTAACATTTCTGATCAAAGTGTGAGATAGGGAAGCACATTTTTCTGAGGGAATGTCATTCTCAGCATCTAGCTGTATCTGAGGTATTATTCAAAGAGGTGAACAGACAAAATACTAGAAATACTCCATCTCACATCCTAGTCCACTGGCGGACAAGATCTAGGAAAAGGGGGAAAAGCAGGACCCAGTTGACTGTGCTGGTCTCTATTCCTAGAGCAGAATGACAAAGGGAACCAAGACTCAGGAACCAACCCAGGTCACAGATAGATTAGAAAATGGGTTCACACTTGAAGGGGGATAGGTAGAGAGGCTGAGGCCTGCCTGACTCCTGCAGGCTGTTCGAGAGCATCATCTACTGAATCTCTACTGCGTGTATGCTGTACTAGTCAATATCACCAACATACCTCAATAGTTTCTTGTAAGAACTTCAAAGGTACCATTGCTACCAAAAAAAAATGTTGCTTGGACTAAGCTCTCTCGCTAAATATATAGCTTGGAAGACGTTGTACGCTATCACCAGTCCCCCTGCCCTTATTATACTCTTAGAGACTCACTATGCACAGTCAAAGCTCTGAGATGTCCTATATTAAAGAAATAATTTTCATTTGTTTATTAATTCAGAATTTCCAATGAAACCACCTCCCCACCACACCAACAAATATGCCTATATTTTTGTTCTTTCAGAAATATTTTTAATCTTCTTTCTGACCTATTTTCCAAGAAATTTCTGAGAAATGCATGTGCGTTGTAACACAAATAAATGTAAAGTATTTTCAATGTGGCCAATTGGTGTTGGTGGAAATGAGTAAAACGGTGGTATTAATGAAATAGTGGTGCTTAGGTTTGGGTCAGGATAGCACTACCAAGATAATAGTCTTACGAGGCCGAAGGTCTCAACTTCTTGCATGATGTAGACCACAGATGGGGGATATATTTGGGTTTCTGAAAAATATGGAGTGAATGAATGAATGGGAGAAACTAGAAACAATATCATGTATTCCATCCCTATAGAATAAATTTTTCTTTTGAAGGAACACTATACTTGTCCCACACTAAGTTCAAATGGTGAAATAATCCTGCCAGGATGGGCCGACCACCATAATGATGATCTCACAGAGTACTGGCTCGAAAAAGTATCTTTCTCTGCTAGTTCCTTCCATGCAGAGAGTATCTCCTTACAGGGACTGGTGTATTTTCTACCGTTTCTCCAATCCCAAATCAGTAACCAACCCTGGTGCCATTGTCTCTAGCGAAGAGGAAGACTTAAATTTTGGTCAGTTGGGTGTATATGTTGGTTGGGATGGGGAAAGAAGGAAGATGGTTTCAGGAAATTCTGGATTAACAAACAAACAAAAAATAATGTCTCAATAAGGAGCTTCTCAGAGTTTTTAGCATGCTAACATGCACTGTGGATTTCTAAGAATAGATCAAGGAGGAGTGGACGTACTATATAGCATTTTTTGGGGGAGGGTATATGGATAGCTCCCTGACTGGGAAGCATTTTTTTTAAGCTGTACATTTTCCTACAAAACTCTATGTCCATGGAGAATTTGGGGAAAGATGCTGCTCTGTCTTATCTGATTTCCTTATTGTGTTTAGCCATAGCTACATCTAAGTGTTACTGTAAAGAATGAATGAGGGGAGAGGGTGGGAGTAGAGGGAGAGACGGGGAGGGGAGGGAGGGGAGTCAAACACAGGGTGATAGAAAGAGAACTGACTCTGGGTGGTGAACACAGAATGGAACACCTAGATGATGCACTGTAGAATTGTACACCTGAACCCTATATAATTTTTGCTAACCAATGTCACCCCAATAAATTTAGCAATAAAAGAAAAGAATGAAGGAGACAACATGAGTAATATTCACTAGCATACTCATATATAACAAAGCTTCAACAAACAACGTTTCTTCATAACCTGCAGGTATTGGGAAGGCATTATTATCCACATTTTGTGAATGGGAAAACTGAGGTTCACAGGATTTAAAGGACTTATCTTCAGTCAAACTGCCAAGTCTGTGTCTTCTGCCTCCAAATCCAAAAAGCTTCCCCCTGTGTCACTGCTTCTGGCCCCTGGGCAGCTCTCACCCCATAATTGCGTCATTACCTACCATGATGTCACCGCCACCCAGAAATCAACCTTGTATGAAGCACTCTGAGTAAACCAAGTGGGATCCTCGCATTTGTGAATTCAATTCTTTTGAGAGCTTGTGATCAGAAAACATATGCTCTCCAATTTTTCCCACACATGCCACTTTTTAGCTGGCCTATCACCGGGGGCCTGTGCAGTGTGGTCTGTTTGAGGCCAATAATCATATCACCATTGTAATGAGTGGCAAATCCTATGTAATTTACACATTAAAAGGAGGCTGAGATGCATGGAAAAACCCAGCCCCCATTTGTCTAATGAAATTAAAGCTCTTAGCCAAATAGTGGTGCTGAAAAGAGATGTTTGGGAAGCGCTCTCCCTGGCTCTCTCTCCCCTGCCTCTGAAGAAGAGGGTGAGTGTTCTTTATGCATGATTCCGCCTCTACCTAAATCACTCCCACAATGGGACCTCTAAACCAGGGGGCCCCGTCTGGGAGTGCGATTTACCCACAGTGGAGGCCAGGCAGGGCTTACAAAGGCATTAGGACTAGTTATTTTCAATAACAATTGAAGGGAAAAAGAAAGCAGCAAAGATGTCCCGTGGCTTGGCAGGCAAAGCACTAAACAGTCCCTGCTTCCTCCTCCAAAGGTCATAAACCGAAGTTTTGAGCCTTACCTGATAAAGCAATTATTTTAAAATATTTTTCCTATCCAGTTACAACTAGACAGTATCGTGAAACAAGTGTGAATGACAGCACTTGGAGCAACCACACTGAACCATCCATAAGGCAAGAAGGGGCGGGTGACTCCTGCATTCAATGGCTGCCCAAATTCGTATGAATCCCCATGACTTTGAAACTCTCTTTATGTCTGGGAACTAGACAGGTTGAAGTGAGATAAAACAAGTCAAATATAATTGGGTTTCAGTCTGAAAGTCAAAGCTCTGTTACCATGAAGGTAGTTAGTGTACAGGATGTTCTTGTTTGGTCCATGAGTGGGAAAGGCATGGGAATACTGTGAAATATTTGCATCTAAGAATACGAGTGGTGGCATCAAAACAATAATCTATGTAGAGGAATAGCCAAGGTATATTGACTAATATCCTCTCTCCCAGGCTTAAATTTCTCAAAGACAAACGGATTTAAAAACACACACATGTTCATACCCACACCCCTGAAACAAACAAACAAAAAAGCATGTGTTGAGAAACATCGTTCTTCGTTTTCCTTACACTGAGTAGAAGTTCACATAACCTAGACACTGATTCCAACCACACTTTTACCGCTCCCCCAACTCACTACACTTCAGCCACGTGTTTCTTTCTCTTCTCCAATCACATTAAATTCATTTCTCTTTTGAGACATTCTCTGCCTGTAATGTTCTTACTCAACATCCTCACACTCTTTCTCATCCAAGGAGATTTTTGTTGTTCTAAGTGCATCAGATCAAATATATTAATATACACTTATGTTAAATAGAATTTATATAAAATGACACTTGAGTGGCAGTTGATTCATTATAATAAACATTTGCATGCATTTATATAAACATTGTTGATTTTACATTCATTTTAAAATTTCGCAGTATTCTTTTCAGAAATTAATGCCAATAACGTTTTTCCACATTTGAAATACTTCCATGGGCCTTTGAAATACTCCTAGCCATAGGCATCATACTTATAGTACCTAATAGATGAAATAGTCCTGCTCTCAGCAATCAGGTTCAGGCCAAAGGAAATCACTTAGAAGTGTTTTCTGACTACCTATTCCAAAACAACCAGCCACTTCATGTTCAGTGACCCTTTAATAATTATTGTACCTTTTGTAATCTGAAATTATCCTATGTTTAGTGTTCACCATTTGTTTCCTACTGCTTGAATATGAACTGAATGACATCAGAGACACAAAGGACTGTCTTCACTATCCCATCCCACTAGAATAGTGCCGGGCACATAGTAGGTATCCAATAAATATCTATTGAATGAATGAATGACTACTCAAAAAATTCACACATCCTAGGTTAATTCTATAATATTGATTTAATATAATAATATAATAACTGGCATTTGTATAGAGCCTGTAACCAAACTGTAGTGATTTCAACAGAAACAATTCAAAATTCCATTTTTAATGGTATCTGGTGTTGCAGGGTGGGAAGTCAGGCAGTGGTTCCATTTTAAGTTATAAATACAAACAAAAGAAACTCTTCTGTCAAGGGAGCTTTAAAATCCTATTTTGTACTTGAATGGCATTTGGGTTCTCATAGAGAAGAGAAAGCAAACAGCGAGAACATAGCCAGTTCTCCGGGTAGGTGGGCAGGAAACACTGTCAGAACCTAAATTTGCATATACTATTGGAAGAAAGCAAAGCTTCCCCTTAAATTAGATGTATAAAATCTTGGGACAAAAATACTGTAGTTTCAGTAAGTGCACTAACAAAATCCAATCTTAGTAACAAAAACTTTTAAGTATGAATTGAACATCTTGGTATAGGCCATGGGACAGACAACGGTGGAACTCACCCATAAAGCTCTGGACCAGAGAAGTGTGTGATGGTATCATCAAGGCTTCAGGAAGAGAAATGGGAGTACAGAGAGTGAGTTTTAATTGTTCTCAACAAATCACTTCATTTTTATAAAATCTTTATTAAACAACATTTCCTAGTATTGTAACAGGCAGACACCAGGGCCAAATGAGTCTTAGGAAATTGTTATTTATAATTCTGTGATTCAGAGTAGGGAAAGTCAGCCATTGCATAATTCTGATTTAAATAACTTTTATATTGTATGCTAGCTATCTTATTAGATTTTCTCATTAACTTCATGAGGTAGATAAGAAATACATTGTCCCTGTTTTGCGGTAAGGAATCAGACACTCAGAGAGGTAGGTACCTGGTTTAGTTAGGATAAGTTAAGCCCCTACTACAATAACAAGCAATACAAAATGAAATAAACACAGTTTGCTTCTCCATTACACACATCACCTACAGGTTGGGTACCTCTCAATGGCAGCTGTTCTCTTTACAATGGCTCAGCAGCCCAGGCTGTGTCCATTCTGTGGCACTACTACCTCATCCTGAGGCCACCTTGTAGGTTGGGAAAGAGAGATCTAGAGAATTACACAGGAGTGTTTCACTGACATAGCTCAGAAGTGACATACAAACTTTCTATATTTTAATTCCTTGGCCTAAACTAGTCATACAATCCTATTTAAATGCAAGCTTGCTGACAAGTACAACTTTCTATGTTCCTAAGAAAGATAAATTTGATACGGAATTTGTCTCTGTCATAGTACCCAAAATTAAACAGCAAATAAAGTGAAAGAGCTAAGATTTGGCCCAAACCTGATTCCAAGCCCAGTACTCTTTTTATGACTTTATCTAAGCTGGAAGATAAGGATTTTGTTCTTTTCTGTTTGTGTTTCCAAGACTTGGAATAAAGCTGACTTATGAAAGATGCTCAAAATAATTCTTATAATGGAAAGAAGGAAGGAAGAAAGGAAGGAAGAAAGGGAAGGAAGGGAGGAAGGAAGGAAGGAAGGAAGGAAGGAAGGTCTATATTGCTACTTCATGACTGATATACTCTGATGCATACTAAAGGACAAATATGATATAGTCATTGATGAAAGAAAGAGGGAGGGGAGAGAAGGAGAGGGAGGGAGGAAGGGGGGAAGGGAGGAGATTAAGAAAATTAAAAAGATTACATGACTCTCATGAGAAAGAAGTAGAGGCAAAAAGGAATTCATTTGGAATGTAATTGGTGTGTATAATACAACCTTGAGTTCTTTGGCGGAGAGGAGACATGTAAAGTAAATGCTACAACCAAATTATTTAATAATAAGACTACTGTATTTCTTTCCATACAATTTACAGTAGAATCAAAGAACTGTGCTTTTACACAGCCCTTACAGGAAAAGCAAGATGTGGGCAAGCAGAAATAAATTAAGTATCTGTCATTGATTGTCATGGATAGCACTTGCTTATTGAGCTAATACTTCATTAGTGTGCTATAGCTTAGATGATGATGGTCTTTTTATTGTTTTTGTGGTAACTCTTTATTTTAAGTATCTTATCATTATGAATTCATTTAGTATTGATTGCAATAGCACTGATCATAAAGAATTAATTTGACATTACCATGAATGTCACATGCACTTATATGAGTTCAGCTATAATTCAAAATTAATTAATATGGTAAAGTATTATTGCTTTGCAATTTTGCTATCTTTTTTAATGTACCTAAAGGTTTTATTTATTTGTTTGTTTTAGCAGGTAGAACCTATCAGAAAATCCACCCAAGGCATTTTTCTTTGGAGGGCAATATCATTTAGTGACAAATGAGAACTCTGCTTTTAAAAAACATTCTTTATGTCTTAAAACATTTGAGATTCCAGCCCTAGACTTCAGTTATTAAAAGACTAAAGCCTTGAGTCCTAGAAAAATGATTATGTCTGCTGGGTGTTCCTATTTGCTTGGCATGACTATGGTGAGCAGTATAATTGAGAGTTTTCCTCTCCTCAATATCTTCTGTCTCTCACCAAGGATGATTTGTCCCTGTCAGAGGCTAAAGCCCCCAGCAAAGGAACTCTATTTACTCATAATGATATTGAATTACCAGAAGGTACAATTCAGGACACACTTCAAGCAAGTTGAAATTGTTGAACATAGGCATTAGTGGGAATCTGGGGAGGTTCAAGGTCTAAATCAAATGCACGTGTCTGGAACACCTGCCCATGGCCTTCAGTTAAAATCCACTCCGCTGCCTTCAGTGGCTGTTGCTGCTGTTCTGAATGTAATTATGGTGGCATGTGTAGACCTATTGGGATATTGTTGGACAAACGGCTGACCTTACACATATCTGGACTAGGGTGTCATTCAAGGACTGTTACTAAAAGACACCAATGTCTTAGAATAACCTCCTTCCTTCACCCGCTCTGTGTTGAGAAATCTCTGAGGCTTCTCATCATACCCATTAAAATGTAAATGTCATTTAGATCCAATAGAATAATCCATTTCTCCACCAGGGATTACCATGAGGCAATCCAACACACAGAATCACTCTGACTGAATAAAATCTTGGAATTTTAATGGAGAGGTGGGCTCTGAGAAACAATGTGAAGCATGGGGACTGCCCAGGAGGCATACTGAAGGAAAATGCCAGTAAGGTGGCCCTATGATCCCAGGGACCATAGTAGTTACTGAGAAGAGGCAGAAGAGCACATCTAACTGAAATAGAAACTTGAAGACAAATTTTGTCCAAGGACAATGAAAGATCAGCCCAAAAAAGCAGGAGAGAGACCAGTCAGTGTGGCTTAGCCCAGGCAGTTAGCGGACAGCAAGTTAGGCGTTGGGAAACTCACAGGTCTTGGCAACAACTGAAGCCTCCCTGTTCTCAGTAAAGACATTAACCAAAAATAAAATCAGAATACAAAGTAGTAGAAGGTCAGCAGCAAAACTGATCTGGGAAGGAGTATAGTCCCATCCCCTCTTTACTTAGTATCTAGGTAAGCAGGAACTGCTCTGGTCAGAACCCTGAGCCAGGGCAGCAGATACAGGCAAGGCAGGACCAACAAAACTCACAGCTGCTGGTGGCATTCCTGAGGGAAATCTACTGCAAAACGAGCCGAGGATGCCAGATATAGAGATCAGGGGTTTCTGGCCTATTATTACACATTTTTTTCTTAGGAGTCCTAAATCTACTTTACTAAAAGCACCTTCAGTGATATTAAAAATTGGTTTCCTCTTGTCAAATATATAGCACTTAGAGCTTTCAAAAGGACCCTTCAAGGAAACCCAGGCTCAGAGTCACAACCGGTTTCAGACTGCTCCACCAGGCTGCCCACCTCCCTGACGAGCTCGCCCTTCTTCTACACAACTTCCACTGTGCTTTCTCTGGGGGAAACAGAAGAATAGAAAGAAGCCACACCATTCACTGACCAACCCTTTCTTATGGACATGGAAAAATGTAATTATCACCCTTGCCTTAGGTAGTAAATACCAGAAGTTTTTAAGTTGATATAAATAGACACGATTGTTCTACTCTTTCTGTCTGATACCAAAAAGGTATATAAAAGTCTATTCTTATCTCTCTAATTACTGATATTTTCTTTGTGTCAGTTAATAACACACTGCAAATCAAATAACACAGCTGCTGAACACAAAATTCTGAAGTTCAGAATTCTTCTGTCCCACCAGATTAGTTAAAGGTTTCAGGAAAAGGAAAGACAAACTAAAGTGATTTGGCTCTTAACATCTTAAATGAGCATGCCTTTTGATTATAGGTGTTTCATGGTGTCCTTGGTGGCAACAGCACTCCACTTGATACTAAACACAAATTCAGCACCTCAAAGAGCCTATAAGAGCGTGTGCATTTCCCCTTAAAAATTAGCAGAGGATGTCATGGAGGTAAAAGGGTGTTCTTTATTTGTGCTATGGGAAGCAATAATGGAGATTTACAGTTCTTCAATAGAACATAGGATTTCCCAGAATGCTGACTAACGGAACCACTCTGAGGTTTATTGATGTAGGGCTGTGTTGGAAACACAGGTTTATTAATAAATAACTTCACAAGAGTACAGAGGCAAAAGGAGAAAGCAAATGACACAATGGCATGAAAACCAGGAAGACCATGTGAAAAAGCATGTGGCTTGAGAAATGTGACCAGGATATTAACAGCAGCGATCAACTTAGAAACTTAAGCATTCAGGGAAAACATTCAAGTGGAATCTATGCTAACAACAGAGGCTTTTCCTTCTGTTTGCAGGTTTTAATAGCCACAAATGTACCTTAGCATTTCCCTCCCTTAGGAAGACAATATCAGAGTGCTGGCACCAACTTCTCTAAATTATACTGATAAAAGATAAACAAAGCTCAAGATATAGAAATATATTTTGCACTGAAAAGAGAGGGGGGAGCATACACACTGAAACCAAATCCTCATATTTCTTGGCTCACAGGAGCAGGCTGACTAGTTACCCAAAATGAGCTTACTGCAAAATCACTCTGTTCCCACCACAGGCACAATTTAGCAACTGGGTGCAGCAGACACCGGGTTGGCTCCTGAACTTCTCTTCTCCAATTAAGCTGCACAACCTGTTACCATTTTGCCAATGGACTCTATTTACTTAGGTTCTGCATAACTGCCAAGTGCTCACTCTGTGGAATTCCCAGCAAAGAGCAAAAAAAAACAATTGGGAGAAATTTTTGTTAACATCCTTTCCTTTAACTTTCCCTAGCAGAAGGGAATGCATCAACGTGCAGCAGATGTGCTGAGACCAAATGCTCTCTTCTTCATGATTCCAGTTGGTTATACCTGTGGATAGGCAAGTTAATTCCACTGCAAATGTGCAAGAGAGGGTAGTACTAACGTACAATGTGTAGTCCTGGAGGCTTTGTTTCCATGTAATAGGGTGCTTCGCTTCACAAGACCTGGCACATTCTGAAGAAAACTGAAGCGAAACAGCCCCATGCAGTTGGCCTCATGAGCTCTCTCTGTACTGCTTAGAGAGTGCCCCAGTTCTTTGAAATGTTGACATAAATAATGTAAAATTTCTTATTTGGAGTTGGAAAGTGATGATTCTCTCTACTTAATGTGCTCAGCGACTCTGCACCCTATTGTTTTCCACCATGTGAAAGCGCCCGAGGATGTCATTACAACTACGTGTATCAATATTAAACCTTTACAAACAGTTGACTAAATGAGCTGTTATTATCTTTGTTTCTGAAAATAGTGTACCTTTTTACTTCATGTATCAGTAACTAGGTATAGTCGATTCCACTCTGGTATTGATCTCAATATCTATACCCATCACAGACTACCTTTCCTCAAGGTCACCCTAAGGTCGGGTTATGATCAATACAAATTGACTGTCTGCAAATAAATTTATGTAGCTTACATAATTGCAAGTAATACCTTTTTCAAATTAAGGTGGGCCATTTTATGAAACACACACATTTGAAACATTAATGACAACATCATCCAATTCTGCATAATGAACCAGTCTTCCCATAATTCACAAGTCCTCTTTGTATAACTGAAAGCTATGTAAGTCTCCCAAAAACCATTTCTAGATAACACCTGCACAGTTTCAAACTCTGAATTTCATGTGGATGCTAAATAATATGTTCTAAGCAACTGTATTTTTCTATGCAGCTCCTATGTGCATTTTGATTTTCAATTTTCAAGTTTCATTTCTATCATTGATATTTCAAAGTTCAGTGGAATGTTTAGTCATCCTAATCAGAGGACCATGTTTGATAAGACCAACCTTCTTGAGGAGAAACAGCATTATCAAAAGGCAGAGTGGATTCCAGTGCCATCTCCGTACCATGGGCCCCTCACACTGCAGGGAGACGCACTTGTGATCAGCCTGCTAGCCACTGGATGTCACTGACGCTTACATAAATGGAGCTTAAGGGGCATTTATCTGACTGTAAAAATCACGACTTCAGTAGAAAGCAGTTTAGCTAGAAACATTTCACTCAGGCAATTTCTAATTTCAGAAAAATAGGCTCATAAAGCTCACAAAGGCGATACCCAACTTCAAGCGTGATTAGTTTCAGTTGTTTGTTTCAGCTTTAACTGGGATATGAATAAACAGCAAGTTTTGGGGGGTGCATTCCATTTTTTACAGCATCTGCCATTCTGCTTTTAAAGGGACACTACCCAATCAGGTTTGTAACATCCCGTGTACTTAACAGCAAATCCATAAAACAATAACTTAGGAAATCTCCTTAATTCTATAAGTATTGTTTCTTTGTTTAACAAAACGTCCTACATTTATCTGTTTGCATGAGAACATATTCTTATTAAAAAATTAAAGGTTAATTGAAGCACTTAAAATGTACTTCTTTTGGTATAAATGATATAGATTCAGATTTTAAACAAGAAGTAGGACTTTGTAAAGCATAATGAATGATGACAAGTGTCATAAACATCATTGAATGTATTATAAAATGGCTTCCACCATAAAATTTCTTCTCAAATCAAATTATGGCAGAGGATTGTAATTTTCCTTGACTATTTCATGAATTCACTTTCCAGGACATATCAGGGCCACCAATCAGATCTATCAGTAGCCCACAGTGTAAATATGAAAAGATACAATAGATTGAAAAGTTCAAACAAAATAAGGAGTCATCTTTTGTCTTGAATATAGACACAAAGCAAATGTAGTATGTGAGTGATTTGGAGAAAAGACACTACAGAAGAGCAAAGAATTATGACAAATGACATCGCCACAGCTATGCTGCCATCCCAGAGCTTGAGCCATTTGAGAAGCTATTTTGAATTAATAACGCATGCCATCATGATTACATTTGCTTAGCAGAAACATTTTAAGAAATAACAGCTTGCAAGAGGAAACTGAAACAATAGCTATCTTTATATAACATATAATTGCCATTTTTCTTCAGAGATAAAAGGCTCAAAATCCATGGTAACTAAAGTCTAGGTTCTAATTTTTAGATGACTATATATTTGCATGTGCAGCCAAAATAAATTTAATACTCCCAAAAATGTATTGTATTGCTGAAAATATAAATTCATGGGGAATAGGTCACCCACTGGTAGCTCATATTATTAGAGCTAAAGTTGGGGCAAGGAAGGGAAAAGTAACTAACATTCAACCAACTTTTTGTACAAGCAATCCAACAAAGGCTAAGGTGGCAGTGCATGCACAATCTCACCCCATCTTTATCCCCCCCTAAAAAATATTGATGAAAATATATGTATGTGCATTTGGGCAATTTTATCTATTTTTAAGTTAATTAAAAAATAAAAGTCTCTATCCAAATCATGGAAGCCAAGCAAATATGTCACAAATTGCTCATAAGTCAGGTAGCCAGGAACACCTGGAATAACATGTTTAGACCATTTAGTGCTTGGCAAAATGCAGAAAGATAAGACTTTAAGGAGTTCCCTCTCTTAAACTGTATTTCCACCTTCAAGATTAATACATTAAAGCATGCAGCAGCAGTAGGTAAGGTGGTCAATGCAATTAAAATCAAAACCTGAATGTATTGAACTTTCTGCAATTATACATGGGTCATCTCTGGACAATATGTTGGCCATCTGGTAGCATCTGTGCCGTTCCCTCTAATAGAGTTCCTGCTGTGGCTCGAGGCCATGGCAGACAGCGCTAAGCAGGTCACATGTTGTGTCTTTCAGCCATATTTAGGTCACAATTTAGGATGGGAGGAGGCAGGAATTATCTCTTTATACAAAGGCAATAAAAATGAATAACCCTTGTAGGTATCTTGCGCTTTGGTAAATAGATAAGGTTGGATTTTACAGTTTTGTTCCATGCTTCATCCCGAGTTGCAGAAAAGATAAGACAGACTATGATATGCTAATGGATAAACATTTGTCTGTAAGTTTGTTTTTCTCACAAAAAAAGGGTTTTGTTTTTTTTTTTTACGTGATGTTATATATCTGTTGACTGTTTTGTTTTTTTTTTTGTTTTGTTTTGTTCTGTTTTTTTGTAAACGGAGGGATGGAAGAGGAAATTCAAAATCTTTTAATTAGTCTTTAGATAATGGATAGAATGCAGAATGATAGAATGCTGGTTATGGTCAAGAAAAGTCTAGGGGGGAAGGAGGTGATAAAAACTATATATATATATATATATATATATATATATATATATATATATATATATATATATATATATATATATATATATGTCTGTCTTTTGAATAGGAGTTGCAAATTATACACAGTTATATTCTACCCTCTTCTAGATAACTATTGAAAGCTTACATCCTTTTAGGTAACACAAAATGTTAAAACTGAGGTAGGGAATGTTTAAATGTATATCAAAGTCTCAGCAACACTGAGAAACAGAAAGCTTTTTTCCAAAATAAAATCATTCTGGACATGTGAATCGGAAATAAGCCCTATTAAATATAACTTTTGACATCAGTATAAAGTTTTCACCTAGCATAATTACTAATCCCCCCCAAAAAAAGAATTACAGCATGTACATTTTTAAAGTGTGAACCTTACATGTATTATCCAAGTTCATTTAATATAGATTTTAAAATGCAATATGGACAAGAGTCAAGTCCGACATAAGCAATTCCAGTTTGACATCAATTAGTGAGTAGCTTTTACTCTTATAGACATATTTATAATGGAAAGGAGTGCATTTAGACTTTAAGGTCCTGCCAACTAATCAATTTGATGAACTAATTGATAATAAATGTTAATTGACAACTAACAGCAGTCAATTAATTGCATTTCAAATGCAGCTCCAGGAAGCTGAGTTGAACATTATTCTACCTCACGCTACTCAAATATCTCAGCAATGACTTTGCAACAGGCTATAAAGGTCAAAATGGGCTAGCCCCTTCTTTATGAGAGGGTTGGAGATCCCAGGGCATAGGCTTAACAAAAACAGCAGCAGCAAGTGCCCAAAGCTCCCCATCTCTGCCAAGTGCTGAGCCTCTTCCTATGAGACAGTTTGCTGGTTTCAGAAATCTCCTGGGGCATTTTCCCTTTGGGTTACAATGTGAAAAGTCACCATTCATCTCCAGAGAAGCAGCTGATTCTGCCAGTTATATGTCCCTTTGATGGAACCACTGAACTAATAGCTAAACCTAGATTTGAGAGAGGTTTCTGTTTTTTGGTTTTTGGCTTGTTGTTGTTGTTGTTGTTGTTGTTGTTGTTGTTGTTTGGTTATGTGTCTTTGTAGCAGAAAGGATATCCCCCATAATCTGGGTTTCTGGAATTACAGAGTCAAAGAACAAGGGAGATAGACAGCTGGTGAATCAGGTACAATACAGTCCTAAAAAATATTTTCTGTTAGAATTTAAGCATTCTTCATTTTAGTCAATTGATACATACTAAAACCCCCACAACTTAATCTGAAAGCAATGCCTGTAATCTCAATGTGAATGTAATAAAGGTCTCACTGGCCTTTTAGACTCTAGGGACTTTACACTTTCTCTTAGATTTGCCTAGAATGTTCTTACCCATATACTAGTCTCGTGAATCATGCCTTTACTTCATTCATACCTCTGCTCACATGTCACTTCCTCAGAGCCGGCTTCCTGGGCCATTCTACCCCAAACTTACATACACTTTTTTATTTACTTCCTATTCTCTTATATTGCTTTACTTTTCTTCACAGCTCATATCACTACGTGGCATTATGTATTCTCTTACTGACTTATTACTGATCTCCTTCACTTAAATGTTAACTCCAAGGGAAAGGACTTAGAGTTAGTCACTGCATATTGCTGGTGCCTACAGAGTGCTCATGGCAGGTCCTCAGTAATTTCATTTAATGAAAGAGAATATTCTGGAAATCATCTCTCCAAGAAAACTGCTATGATCACATCAGTTCTGGCTCAGAACAAACACCTAAGGAGGGCAGTATGTTGGAACGGAAAGGAAACTGGACTAAGAAAGCAAGAACCCAACACCATCCTTGGCTGCATGAGCCATGTCATTTTGGGAAAATAACTCCACCTTACTGGAATTCAGTTTCCTCATTATTAAAATAAAGAGCTTTGACAAGATAATTTCTAAAAATTTCTTCTCACTCTAAGATTTCTCTGATTTTGTAATTTAATTTGTTCTATTTGGAAGAAAACAATTGTCCATTGTTCTTTTCTGGCTATGTTCTCTTTTAGAAGAAAAATAATAATACAATAGAATCATATGTGTTTCATAAAAATTGTTACCTCAGAAGGCTTTATGGAGTTAGAAAATGTCACTATAAAGTTAAATAAATGGCAGCCAAGGGAGAAATGAGTAAGGAATACAGGGAGAGGCTAGAGATTTTAAATGAAATTTCAAGTGAGATGTGAGATTAGAAGAGACAGCTGGAGCAAAGAAGGCCCTCGGACAGGGATGAGGCAAATTTGGGGTCAAACTACTGATGGGAGGAAATATCGAGGTGAAATGGACAAAAAATTGAAGAACTTTAAAAATTTTTGGACTTTAAGCAATACAATGTAATGGAGTGGTTTAATTTTCAGAGAAGAAACAACCACAATTCTGAAAGAGATGGCAAAAGAGCCCCCTAAGGGGGTAAGGGTGTGAGTCATCGGCGATGTGAGCGGTGTGAATGATAACCCCACACTTTCAGACAGCTATGTGATCTTCAGTTGCATCAGAGAATAAATATAGCTGGAATCCAAGCTTCTGGCTGTGATGACATGGAGTTTTACATATTTGTTGTTCTTTCTTGGATCAGAACCAAGTCAAATTCCCTGAATCCCTAATATGCTGACCAGAAAAACTCACATTAAAAAAAAATAATAATAATAAGTTAATCAAAGGGCTTAAATTTACCTGCTTTAGAAAGAAGTTGGTTGGATTCTTCCCAGGTTTTTTTTTTTTTTCATCAGTTTTCCTCTACTTGCTTCGGTCTGTGTTTTTGTTTTTGAGAAAAACATTATGAGAAAAACTGGTACAGTGACCTAAAGTAACTCTTTCATTTTCTTTTTAAATGTTGAAATGATACGCAGATACCCTGGGGTAGGTGGGAAATTCTATTCCACAAGGGATAAGCCATAAACTCATAGAATGTCATTGTCATGGGCAAATTCAGATATCATTTCAATAAACTCCTTTGAGCTACATAATCTATGAGTTTATTAAAAGACCCTCAGGTTTATTTGGTAGACTATAAATAATCTATATACCCCTTCAAACAAAAAATTCAAATGGCGGAGCAAAGGCATTAAGCTTTCCCCTCAAGTTACATTAGGAGAGGATCTGTTTGCTGCCAATGCAGCCTCCTGATACGTTAGCAGGGGCTGGATCACTTCCTAATGTGACTCTGAGAATAACAACGGCATCTGGATTTCCCACAGCCTCTGAATTAGTGGTGGGTGAACCAGGGTTCAGAAGCACACAAATAAGCCGAGGCTATTTCTTTCTACCTTGTCAAAGGGAGCAAGTGAATTTCACTTGATTCTCCTCCATAAAGAACTCTTTATTATTAACACCTTCTCGAATTCCCTTGGCTACCGAACAACTTGGGTTTCCTTCCAGCCAATACTACAGCTCCACACCTTCGTCACTCCCTCCCTTGCCACCTCTTTCCCTCTCTCCTTCTTTCTCTGAGTACCCCCTCGCACGTACCTTTAGATTCTAGCAAATTGCATAATGACCAACAGAATCTACTAATTTCTAATCCTTTTAGGATGCAAGATAAATTTTATCCTTTCAGGGTATAGTTTATGTATCCTAAGACACACCATGTGCCTCTCAAAACTCTGAGACCTCATTCAAAAAGCTGGTCCAGAATGAGAGAAGATCCTACCTCGAAAATGTTCTCTAATGGCATACGTTTTCTAAAACAGCAATCTGACTTCTTTCCCTCTGTGTTTTTCACCTAGCCTAGCCCATGGTTTACATCAACACAGATTGAAGCAGATGAATAAATAAACTGAATGGGTGCTTGGGGGTAGTTTGAGAGTAACCAAAAAATATAAATGTATTCATAAATAATTTGGGGGTAACATCAGAATATAAATACATTAATAAAATCTAAACAATTTCAAGAATAAAGTTAATTATAAGCAAAAAAAGAAAATACTTGGGCTAAAAGGCAAGAAGTCTTTGGGGGAGGGGCATGGCATGTGGCAAAAACTGACCCAAGTCAACTGAAAAAGTGGAGGATGTAGCAGAGACAGTGGAAGTAACAGCTAAGGTGTTAAATAAAAGGACATAGAGACTTCAAATAGAGGGCCCATATAACAATACTAACTTCCAAAATAATAGAATTGCATAACAAAAAAAGAAAACTTAGACCTACTTGTTCCCAAAGTAGTTTATTCTTTTCTAATTAGGATCCCTTGTAGTTACTGCTAATGCATCCGAAGCCATTAGTAGTAAATTGGCCTGATTTTAAAGTAATTCTTTCCAAAGCATTAGAATGGAATTCTTGGGGTAAAATAGAATTTTCTAAAAAAGAAAGTTGACTAAAAGTCTGCTTTTGAAAAATCAAAGAGTTAAATGTCGGTGAATACAACTTCACTAGGACAAACAGCTACCCCGATCGGATTAGGTTAGGGCAGACCGGCTCCACTGCACTCTGGCTGTAGGTGCTGACCACACGCACCATTTGAAATGGCACAGAAAACAATGGCACTGCCCCATTTCAAATGGCACGTATGGTCAGCCTACGGACACCTTGAATTTAGCCCAGTGAGACTGGGTCAAAATGGAACAATACCATTACTTTCTGTCCCATTTAAAATGATACATCTGGTCAGCCTGTTCTGTTATTACTTACTTTGAGTACAATTTATGGAAGCTCTTTTTTGCCCATTGTCAACCCAGTTCTCTTTCATACTGTTTGATTTGAGTGAAGAGAATGCTCTTTCACCAACATTCTCTTAAAATGGGTTAAGTAACAAAAAACCAATATCCATTAGAGAAAAACTCAAATACCACAGTTTTTAAAGAATTACTTAATTGTAAGAGCATTTTTGAATTATAGTGATCTATACCCTTCAAACGATGAGGACAAGAGACACTGAAAAGGAATAATAAACAATATATTGCATAATCTCAAGGTATTATTTATTATGACAGGAAAAATGGTAGGCTTACAGTGGAGAAATCCAGAAAAATACTAAACGATTTACTTAAGGTTAACACTACCAATGAGTCATATTAACGTTTAGTACCCCCTAGTACAATGACGGAAGACGTACAATGTCATTTCTGTAGTATTCTTACCAAGAATGCATAACCTCAACATTATCATTGGAAAACACCAGTCAAATCCAAATTGAGAGACATTCTACAAAATAACAGCCCATCAAAATGTTATAAAAAATGTCAAGATTGTAGTACAACAAGAACAGACTGAGGTCTTGTCAGAAATTGGAAAAAAATTCCTCAACAATTAAATACAGCAGATGATCCTGGATTGGATCAAAGAAGAGAAAAATGACACTAGTGGACAAACTGGTATTATTCAAATATGGGTTTGAAGTTTAGATAAAGGTGCTATAGCAATATTAATTTTCTGGCTTTGATCATTGTACCATGGTTATGTATGTTGTTAACATTAGGGAAATTGAGTGAAAGGTTCATTGTGTGAACTCTCTCTTCCATTTTTGTAACTTTCGAATAAGTCTATGATATTTCAAAATAAAAGGTTTTTACAAAAAGTATAAAGTCTAATGCAGGTAATCTTGCATAAATGTTTTAAATGAGGAAATCTTATGTAAGTAATGATTGAGACGGCACACACAGAAAAAGAATGCATGGGACCAAGAATTTTTAGAGTCTATTCAATATGTTATTAAGGAAAACTTAGCTTTGGCTTATAGAATGGTATTAACAAATATTTGTTGCCAATCTTCATCTCTGCTGGGAGAAAAAAATAAGGAAATATAGACACTTGATGGGTTTTGGAAGGAAGTCGAAGCATTCCTTTCTTTTCAGAGCTTTAATGGGAAACCCTCCTTCCATGGCAGTTTGAGAAATTAACTTTCCGTCACTAGCTCAGATTTTTATTCCCTGTGCTCAGAGCAGTGACTGGCGAACAGTGGTGCTCTGTGAATGTCTATTGAATAAAGCAAAACATAAATATGTTCAGAATGACTTCTGAAAATTTTGTCTTTTATATACCTGTGAACTCCTTGGGACCTATCCATATACCAGTCTAATCTTCAACATTCTGTAGCCCTAAATAAATAATATTTCCTTCATTAATTACAGGTCATGAGCTATTCCCCAAAACTATTACACCAGAAAACTGGAAACCTTTTTCAGTAATATTACATTTTATCCCCATAACCTCAGTCTATTCATGAGAAAAATCTCTGACAAATCCCCATTGAGGGACATTCTACAAAATACCTGACCAGTACTCTTAAAACTGTCAAGGTCATCAAAAACAAGGAAAGTCTGAGAAACTGTACGAGCCAAGAGGAAACTGTGAAAACCTATAGCAGTCAAGAGGAACCTGAGAAGACATAACTAAATATAATGAGGTATCCTAGATGGGATCCAGAGAAAAACAAACCTTACGAAGAAAAAAAAAAAAGGAAATAAGTGAATAAACTACGGACTTTACTTAGTAATAATGTGTCAATACTGTTTCATTAACTATAACAAATATACCATACTAGTATAAAGGGGTATATGGAAACTTTCTGTATTAGCTGTGCAGTGTTTTTGTAAATCGAAAACTATTCTTTTAAAAAGTTTACTTCTAAAAAATTCAATATAAATAAAGCATTTTAAAAATAATTTCTTTTTATAGAATTCTTTTTTTTTCCCCTTTCTCCCCTCCCTAACCCACTTGTTCCCAAATAAACTTTTAACTATTGATTGTGTCCATGGGTTATTTGTTTG
Source organism: Lyroderma lyra (assembly GCA_004026885.1). Classification (NCBI taxonomy): domain Eukaryota; kingdom Metazoa; phylum Chordata; class Mammalia; order Chiroptera; family Megadermatidae; genus Lyroderma; species Lyroderma lyra. Next base: position 173,170 of record PVJL010000702.1, on the reverse strand, counting down.
TTTGTTCATTGCTTTTTTCTTCGCTTTCAGTTTTATATTCCGCATTTAGAAATATAAAACAAATTTCTTTTGTAAACACCAGTTTCAAGCATAATTCGAACTTGTCTTTAAAGCTGGATTACATTACAAGCAGCTGCTTTTATCCCATGATAACCCAATTATTAGTTCTTTCTCCCTGACAGTATGCCTCTGCATGTGCCTACATGTAGTAAAGTTTCCTCTGTTGATACACATAAAGCATTTGAAAAGGGGCCTGGAGCATAGGAAGTTTACAGTAATGTTAATATGATATAAAAATTCTGTCATACATCACAAGCAGACCATAAGCTTTGGATTCTTCTAGTAACAAGGATGAACTTGTAATTCATCTATATTTACTCACCTGTTTGCTGCTGTGACCAAATATAGACATTATTAAATTATTAAATGGTCAGCCATGATAAGTAATCAGGTCTTTGACCTTGGAGACGTGAAACTGATGCAACAGTGAATTACACCTCTGTTTTAGGTCTCATAGGCTCCATCAAACAAGCATAGGAACTCACACATAGCCCTCCCTCACACCATCACATACACATATCTGTCTTTCTAATCTCTATCAACTTGATTCCATCTTCTGAATCAAAAAAGGGCCAAAGATACTACAGAAAATGGACAATAACTTGCAAAGGACCAAAGTGGGCTGACAGGTTGTTTGGGAAGGTATCTGTACACTCACTACCTTTCTAAAGTCTCTTCCAGCTTAAAATGTTTCATGACTGAAAACTCTTGAGTAGCCAGCATGGAAGAGGCCAAGGGTGACTAGTTCAGGTCACTCTTGGGCAATGTTTTATTGGAAAAATCCTTCCAGGGCACTTACAGCAATCCCCTGTCTGGCTTGACTCCTGCCAATCAAAAATGAGGCAGGCACCCTCTTTTGGCAAGTGGCCAGAGGGGGGTGCTCTGTTGTTAGGTGAAGACCCTCCAGGAAGAGAGGGAAACAGACAAATAGGAATCCTCTTTACTTCCCATTTCCCTTAAAACCTGCAAGTGGAGCCCTTGTGGTGTTTCTCCTTTTTTGTCTCATCCTGTCACTCTCTAGTCTTTGAACAATAGAGGCAACAATGGTCTTGTCTAAATGATTTCACAGGCTATTATTCAGACACTCAACTTTTAACATTTCAATTTTGTCATTCTGTTTCTACACAAAAGGTGCACTTCTACAGTATAATGTTCTCAGAATTATGTCAATGAGCAATAATGGCTTTTAACATTAAGTTGATCATTAACAACTACATTATCTGAGGCATAATCAGTACTTCAGCCTTTTGTGTAATTATGACACTAAGAATTTGAAACTGGTAGGAGGATGCTCTCAATAACAACATATAAAAATATTTATGTGGTAATAAAAGGTTAGTGAAAAGCAAACAGTCTAATGAATAAAAATACAAATTTATTTTATTTACAAAAGGTGAGCTTCAAAAAGAGAAAAATAAGTAAGCGATATCACTAGAATAACATTTCTTCAAGAAGGTTTTTATATTGTATCTAAACATCTATGTAGGGATGATTTCTGTGAAGCTTTACGAGAAGAGCATATTCCAAAGAGTTTGTATTTTTAAAAGAGTGAGTAAAATAGAAATGGGATTCTATGCTTTAAATATTACTGTATGTTCTCAAATGTTCATGCTATTTGGCAAAGAATGTCAGTTTATAATCTTGGAAATGATTTTTAAAGTTGTTTTATTCTCCCTCCACCTATCTCTTCCATGAGAAATCGTTCAGGGAAGCATTTTGTGTATTTACCTACAATTGAATAGTTGTTATCATGCAGCATTTGTGATAGTGTTCAAGACACAAGAGAACAATCATGGTAGTGACACAGTCCTGAAGTCTGGACAGAAGCCCAAGTCTATATGGACCATGTCTTACATGTGATTTTAGAACTTGATAGAATTTTTTAATTGTAATGAGGAAATATGCCTCATCAAAGAATCAAGCCCATGTTCATATAACCATAAAGAGTAAAAAACAACAAAAAAAGGTATCATGCATGCTGTTCCTATCCTTTGATGAAGTAATCAAATTTTTAGAAATCTATCCTTCAAGAAATTTCTAAATCCAGAAATAATTTAGTACTCATATATGCAGAAGTTTATCACAATATTATTCATAACAGCGAATATCAAACCAACCTAAATATCCAAACAGAGAAGGATGGTTAAGAAACCAATGGCTACATTTTTACACATGATAAAACGTAGCTTAGTCATTCCTTGTGGTGTTTACAAAAACAAACAAACAAACAAACAAAACTTAAGAAAATACTTATAAAATTAAATTTAAGAAGAACAATACAAAATTACTGTGTGTGTGTGTGTGTGTGTGTGTAAAACACTATGCAAAGAAAAAAGAAAGGGGGAGGTGGACTGAAAGGAGAAAATATACCAAATAAATAGTGTGGTTTTCCTTGGTAGTGGGTTTTTTTTTTCTTTCTTCTCTGTATTTTTCTATATTTCCAAATTTTTTCAAAAAGAATGCATTATTTTTACAATTTGAAAAAGTATGCATGTTTAACTCTGTTGTATAGTCATCCTTATTAGAAGATACTGAACCAAATATACATCTAACAAGAACAATGTGCGACAACCATGGTTTTCATTGTTCCAAACATTGAAAAGCAGTCCTTTGATTTGAAAATACAGAAAATTCAGGGAATGTATGTGGCATTTGTGTGACTTCATCCGGGTCACAAATGTTCCTTTCTCTGACTGGCCCCATCCACACTGATAAACCCCTATGGTTTCCAGGTGTACCTCCCTGTGCCCAGAGAGCTCTGCCCCAGCTCTCTTGGTTGGGAGTTACTTAATTTCAGTGCCCACTTACCTTTTCTGAGCCTATCTCCCCACATCAATACGAGACGTTTTATTTAGAAAATGGAAACAGCCTATTTTGAGGGAGGGTAGAAGATTTTTATTGCCTCATTCCAGAAACCAGGGAAACATCTAAGAGAATATATGTGCTGGGATTGTAGGGAGGAAACGTGACATGACAAGTTGAAGTTCAAGAAGGCATACAGGCAAGAGGGGATTGTGCAGCACATACTCAAGGCTCCAGTCAAAGAATTGTACTTGTTAACCTTTGTGTGTGTCTCATTCTGCCTGTCCCCCTTTCTAAACACCTCGTATATTATTTCTCCCTCCTGAAAAGCTCTCTTTTGTCCTATTATTACTCAAGCCCTGCCCCTCTTTCTTTCAAACTTAGCCCATTTAAAAATAATACATATGAGCTTAATCTTAATGTGAATATATATGTATATACATATAATGTATCTTACTTACAACACTGCTTTTGATCACAAAGCACTCTTGCAAAATGGTCCAACCTAAAAAGACTTTAACAATTCTTATTATTGTCCATTCCAGAACTATATATTGAAAAAATACTGATATATAGAAGCATTCTGCAAAAAATTGTATTAATAAAATATGTTTAAGGTTCATTCTCTTGGATATCTTCTTTAAAATCTCAAAGACACAGGAAAATGTTGTAAAGTATAAAACGGATAAAAATTTTAGTTATATGACTACTTCTGAATTTCTAAGCATTTGTTTTATGAATACATATTTAACTCTGTTTTTTTCTGATTTTCAATTAGTATGTCTTCAAAATACTTAGGGAAAAAAGCTTAGATTTATCTTTATTAATAAGAAAAAGATAATGTATTGAGAAAATACAAAAATAAATCAACCCAGAATCCATGGGTAGCCAGCCTAGCAGTAAACAAGTCACTGAACACCAACCAGTAGTTTCTTTGAAAGCAAATCAGTTTTTCTCTTTTTTTTTGGTTTGGTTTTGTTGTTGTTGTTATTTTGTTTTGTTTTTCTTGGCGGGGTCGGGGGTAGTTCCCTGGCTGGGAATCCAACCCAGGCTGCAGCGTTGAGAGCGCTGAAACCTAGCCACTACACCACCAGGGAACTCCCTCAAATTGGTTTTTCTGAAGATCAATTTAATCACTTTTTATGATAGAAGAAAAGGACATGTGAACCAATAGAAAGTCTTTGATATAAATTGTATAGTCTTAAAGACGCTTCTGGCTTCTGACTTCTGCAGTATTGGTCAGGGTTGTCAGCCACCCTGTCACGCCTGCCGCAAAGTGATCATCTACATTCTCCCAAGTGGTCTGTTTTCGTACAAAGACCATTGTTCTTCTATGCTTGGAATCCCACTTCTGCTGAGCCATACTTCCTGACACTCACTCTGTTTGTCCTACCTCTTTTTCAAGAAGCTATGTAATAGGAAGGCTTTTCAGTGACTGCAACATCATGACTTTTCTTCCATGACATTATTGAAATCCAGGTACTGCACTGCATGAGATTCACTAGTGATACAAACATAAAAAGTATGCTCAGGTCATCTCCTAAAATTCCCTTTATACTACTTATCTATTGCTACATAACTAATTATCCCAGAACTTAGCAACTTCAAACAATAGTAAATGTTTATTACATCACTAAGTTTTTGTGGGCCAGGGTCAGGAGCAAATTAGGTGGGTGATTCAAGCTTGAGGTCTCTCATGAGGTTGCACTCAAAATAATGACTAGGGTTGCAATCATCTGAAGGCTTGACTGAGGCTGGCAAGTTGGTGCCGGCTGTTGATAAGAGGCCTCAGTTTCTCTTCATGTGGGCCTCTCCAGGAGGATGCTCAACATTGGGGCCAGTTTGCTTTAAAGAAAGTGATCCAAAAGAACAAGGTAGAAGTCACAATCCCTTTTATGACCTAGTGTGAGAAATCATAGACTATCCTTTCCATAGTATCATATTGATTACACAGGACCAGCTCTATCTAGTGTAGAAGGGGACTTTACACAGGCATGTAACAAAAGGCAATGGCTATTGGCGATCATCTTGGGCATCTTGTCATTGCTCATGACAGCTTCCATCAAGAGGTGGAATTTTTCTTTGACCAGTTTGAATCTAGGTTGGCCTGTGAATGTTCTGACCAACTGAGTTCAATGAAAATGATACTATGCCAGTTGCAAGTTAAGAGTCCTTGAAAGAGCCTGGCAGTTTTGATTTCCTGACTTTTGGAGCCTTAAGCCATCATGTAAGAAATGCAGGCCATCCTCATTGCCACATAGAGGTATGTTGAGGTATCAGGCATATGTGTAATAAAGACCATCTTTGTTGCTTATTCAGGTGATTCCAGTGCCTGTTGCCGTATGTCTGTAACCACAAGAGATACTCTAAATGAGAATTGCCAACTGAGCCCAACCAACTCATAGAACTGTGAGACATTAAAATAAATACATATCTTAAGCGACTACATTTTGAGATGGTTTGTTATGCAATGACAGACAACCTGGACAAAAGTTGTACAAGTTTTCATTATTCATTCTTGGTACTTCATGTACAACTTTTACATTACAAGGTAAGTTCCATGATGGCAGGAAACATTACCTAGATTATTACAACAGCCTCCCAACTAGTTTTTCACATTACTCTTGCCTCCAACTTTCCATTCTCTAAATAACAGATTAACCATTATTATAATTATGTCACACTCTTTTCTGATCTCCAGACTAGTCTATGTTTATGTTTTGTATTATGACTGCAGTCTGTACATTTCTTTTTATATTTTATTGTACAGTTTTTTAATCATAATTTGCATAATCACTTTTTTAATGTTGGTCTCCCTCACTAGATATCAATCTCCAGTAGGCAAGGTGCATAGATAACATATTCATTGGTCTAGATCCAGTTTCAAGCACGGTGCTTAGTATAATACATAGTAGGTATTCAATAAATATTTGTTGAATGAGTAACTTTTCCAAAAGCCTTTCATACTTTACTTGATTTTGTAATAGCAACATATTTCTTAATGCTTTTAGTTTGCCTCCTTTGGCTATTTCCAGTTGCAAAGAAAAAAATAAAGCCAATTAATGTTTTAGCTAATTTTTTATGGGCTCTGAGAAGTAAATCACAAAAGTGGCTACCCGAAATGTGACATATACTCATACCTTTCCATCTTTGGTTTAACTTTGAATTCTCTTAAGAAAAGCAGAAATCTGGCCACTCTTTATTGAGAGTAGGTCTTCAGGTTTTGTCTTGTTCACCAAAGCAAAATGAAAAACAGTTTTCCCACTTCCTTTCTTCAGCTCTTTTTGTATTTTATAAATTTACTATAATGCTGTGTTTTTATTTTTAAAAATTATTTTGTACATTATGTGTTGCATATTTATATTTACAACTTATTTAGACTAAGAATAAAAGATTCTCCAACTCCTTCCTTCAGCAACCTTGGAAAGCATAAAGCTTTTGTTAAGATAATTATGCCAATCCCAGAAAATCAAAATCACTACCAAAAACTCTTCTACATTAATAAAAAAAATAGAGCCAGACAGACTATTAGGTAAAGCATATGCTAAATAAAGCACAAAAGTGATTAAACACAAGGACATTTCTCTGTATAAGAAACCAAAGGCCCAAATATTCAATAACAAAAATTTTTAGCCATATGTGCACTTATGTAGAACAGATTATTAACTCTTAACCTCTGTAAATATAAGAAATGAATTATAATGAATCTGAATAATTTTAAATTATTTTCCTGAAATCACAGTCATTAAGCAGTGGTGATCATTCAGTGGAAATATTCATCAAGATTCATGTATGACAGAAATACCAAGTTCATTTTGCAGTGTCAAATGGCAGCAGATTCTACAAATGCTGATATTCCAAAACAGTTTCAGAGTAATTACGTGTTTTTGGACTACACTTTTAACATTCTTTTTCTTTTTTTTACATATGCTTCTAAATCTGTGTTTGGAATCCAAATTTTAAATTTAATTACAAGCAGAAGAATATGTCTACTTTACATCCAATTTAGGCTTAACTTACCCTTAAATTCAAAGAGATTCCTGAAAGTTTGGGGTTGGGAGTTTTTAAAAGTTTATCTAACCCAGTAGTTTTTACAGTTTAATGTACATTAGAATCACCTACACTGCCTATTAAAACTCAGATTGCTGGGTTCCATACTTAGAGTTTCTGAATCAGTGGGCCTAGGGTGAGGCCCAAGAATTTGCTTCTTTAACTAGATCCCAGATCATGCTAACGTGACTCGTCCAGGGACTACTCTTGGAGGATCGCACCTCTGACTTATCACTCTAATTTTCTTATTTGGTAAAGAAATATAGGCTCAAAAAACTTGAAAGATTGACCCAATGTTTCTGCCACAGTCTGTGGCAAAAAAAAATGTCAGGGAATGAAACTTTTTAAATTCCAGGTAGCATGTTTCCTTGATTAGACTTTCTCAGTTTGAGTTGTTTTCAGTACTACATGAGGTGTTGATAAATAAGATACAGAAAAAATAAGTCACAGCCGAGGAAAAGGGAAGGCAACACAAACATCCTCTCTCTCAGTTGACAAAATTAAAGACATGCAGTACCGCACCAGAAAATGTATGATTCAGGTATTTCTTTGCGGCCACTACTCCCCGTTTGAAGTTCATTTCCCTCTAAACATCTAAGGACTTACTATGCATTCTTACATTGCAATGTCTTTGTTGATAACTTTTCAGTAATTCCATTACAGCAAATCACAGGGTTGTCAAATCTTCAAGGATCAGAAGATCATGAGTTGACAAGTAGCAGATGCACAGAAAGAAGTTTTAAATAACGTGCAGTCATTCCCCATGTGGAGCAAAGTAGAATACCTATTACTCCATGATAGTAAAAACCAGCCGGGAAGTAACAAAGAATGAAGTTATGCCACGACATTTACCATTTCTCCCACTTTTATTCAGTGAAGAATCAAAGAATTCAGAAGAAAGAACACTCTTAGATTTTCAAACAAGCTGTTTCTGTTTAAGGACAGAAGTTTCTGTTAAAATTTAGTATAATTGTGATGTCACTGAACACAGTGAAAGCTGCAGGCAAACAGAACATTCTCATTGTAATACCACTACTGTAGGCATATTTGAAACACTATAGCTTCTTCAGACTATAATTATAACTGTTTGTCTCTTCTGTGGTTTCAAAGATAATAGAAGTTGCTTACAAAATTTACACAACACTGATGCGTTGCATATAAAATATAGACAGTCACATGCAAAATATTTCATTATATATTTTCTCATAGACAGAAACAGCTAAGAAACCTACAGACCATCAAATTATGACTCCAGTGTTTCATTACAAGCAATTAGACTCCGGAACCCAAAGGTACAACCAAAATGCTTGGTGTAATTTGGTTAATACCATTTAAGGCCACAGGTGTTTGCATATGCAGAAAAGAAAAATCCTAGTGACTATAGAGTTTTATTACTTTATTGGTAATTTTTTTCTATAGCCAGAGCATCAAAAGTGGGGCTGGGGAAAAAAGTACATGTTAAGTGAGGAGAAAGATCCAAAATTATTCATTCCACAAGCACTGAATGAATGATTGTGCTTTGTCAGGCACACTTCTTGCCTCAGTAAACTCAAACTGCAGCTGGAGAGGTAGGCATAAATTCATTCCTTTATGAAGCAGATGTGAAGACATAATAGCAGTGCAACCTGTTATAGTAATGTTACAGAACAGAGTGCTTATGTATTCAAAGGACTGAGAAATTAGGAAGTTATCACTAATAAATGACATTGATCTGGGTCTAGAAGAATTACAAAGGCGTTTTCACATGGAAAAGGAAATCACCTGGCAGGAAATAAAGCCATGAAAGACAGATTGAGGTCATATTTTTAGAAAGTTATGCTAAAGAATTTGGACACGGTTTCAATATAGTTAGAAGCCATGGAGAGTGTTTGAGGACTGCAGTATATAAGGCAGAGTAGTTTCTGAGAAACCATTTCTAGAAAGCACACCAAAAAGAGAAACAAAAAAATAAGACATCTTTTTGTAATGCCTGGATGAACTGCTCTAATAATAGGGAATCCCTAGGAACCAATCACAAAGAATCCAAGAGGTAAAAGAGATGGGGAATGGATTTTTGCCCTGGCGTATCTTCTAATTCTTGCTGACCCAGAACCCTGATTTTAGTGAGCCGTGTTTTAGGGTTGGGACACAAAGCTGAGGCCAAAGAAGAAATGGACATCAATACAAAAAGCTAAATGGAAGGAGACTATGAAATGTAACAGAAAATAACTAATTGAAAATTAAATATATGATCTGGAGCATCGACATAACCAAAAGTTAGTTCTATGATAAGACTAAGAAGAAAAATCTCTGACTAGCATAATTGGGGGAGCAGGGGGATGTAAGCGGGAGAGTGCAAAATGCACAATGTGAGGAATAATAGGGAGACTTAGTCATGCCACACATCCTAAAAAGACCGTAGGAGAACATTACCTCAACTTTATTATAGTAAATGTGAATAAATCAGTGAAATAGTCAAATTTTTGTAAATAAAATGTAATGAAAAAATATTCATGAAGACCTAGAAAATCTAAGTCACCTTAGAACTCTCTCACAAAACTGAAAAATAATTTAAAATTTCTTCCAAAGGAAAAGACCTTGTCTAAATAACTCTCTTTATACATTCTACCAAGCAGTCAAGGAACAGATAATTCCACTCTTTTAGAGAAGAGAAAAAGAAGAAATACTCTGGAACATATTTGGTGAGACTAACATATTTCTTTGTTTAATTAAATTTATTGGGGGTGAAATCGTTTAGTAAAATTATATAGGTTTTAAATGTACAATTCTATAATACATTATTTTTACATATTCTTTAGATTGAAATGATAGAGTCAGTTTGACACAAAATTATGGGCCAATCTCATATGACAAATGGTATTTACAAACTAAATCCAGGGATATATAAAAATGATAGCATGTTATTAACAAATTGTGATTATTCCATAAGTGCAAAGTTGATTCTACACTAGAAAATTATGAAATTACTTCATTATACTAAAGTTAAAGGAGAACATCAAAATCAATTTTTTTATTTTCAATAGGTACAGCAGAAGTATTCAAGATTCAATTTATGCAACAACTATTTAGAATAATACTCAGCATAATGTACAAACAATATAACTGTCTACATTTTTAAAAATCAAATTAATAGAAGTATAAAATTTTTAATTAAGTAAATATATACATTGAACATAAAATCAATGGAATTCTATACATTTCAATACAAGATAAGGATGTATAACTTTAAAATACTTTTTGTAATAGTATCTAAAAATACAGAGTCTGGCAGAAGTATCACTCTTTTTAAAGTAGTTAAAATATTAATATGTTACAGAATTACATGCTTATAATTTTGTAATAAATGGTTTAGTATAGATTACCAGCTCATAAAAAAGGGTGTAATTTCTGCCAAACCCTGTATAAAGTACCTAAGGAATAAACATAACAAAATACATAAGATCTTTAAGTAGATAATCAAAACACTTTATTGAAACAAATCTAAAAAGGTTTTAAATGCTTAAATGCAAAGATATACTATGTTCATGGATAAATGAGCTAACTAACATAAAGATGTTGATTCAACAAGTTGATTTTTAGATTCAATGCAATTGCCATTGAAACCCAACCAGGAAGGACTTCCACTTCCTATAAAATGGAATGGATATGCCGTTCATGAGTGTTCCAAGTACAACTGAAAACTCTAGAAATTAAATATAAAGAAATATAAGAAGACTCTGAGAGGTGGAAAGAAGCCCAACTGGTCAGAGACTACAGTACTTGAGGGATGACATGGTGGTGAGTTCCCTGGGTTTTCTTCCTGCTTATCTATTCTCAACTTGGAACTGAATGAGCTGGCAAATCAAAAATGCAAATAGTCAACAGATCATGAGAGCCCCCAAAAGCTTACTCTCTTGATCCACAAGACAAAGACAGGGGCGCCAACTAGACAAAAAACTTTGAGACAATAATAGCTCTACTTCAGCCAAACAAAACAAAAAAAGCTGTAACTCCACTCCTACCCCACCAGCGAAGTCCAAGCTAGGATCGTGGACTTCCGCTCTGTTCAGGCTGTATTAAGATAGGCAACATCCTATTGGGTTGGTGTCAAAGAAGGAGAAGTGACCATCAGAAAGTCTAAGACTTCTATCACACTAGCTAGACAAGATTTCCCCACTGTGCTGACAATGAAGGCCATGTGGGGAGGCCACACTCGGCAGTAACTTGACATCCCTCTTCCCCCACTGTGGTGGTGTCTGAAGAAATCTAGTGGAAAGTCGTTTCGCGCTTTGGAAAACAATTTGGTAATTTTTTAAGAAACTAAATACCATATAATCCTGCATTGTTCTGCTGGGCATTTATACAAAAGAAATGAAGACTTATGTTCAAATAAAACCTGCACACAAGTGTTTATAATAGCTCTATTTGTAATAGCCCCAAACTGAAAACAGCCCAAATGTCCTCCAATGGGTAAATGTTAAACAAACTATGGTACGTACCATATGAAATAAATATTACTGAACAATAAAAGATAAATAAACTCTTGATACATGGAACAACATTACTGACTTAGCAGAGAATTACACTAAGTAAAAAATTAAAAATTCCCCCAAATCATATACTGTATAATTCCATTTATATAACACCCTTGAAATGACAAAATTGTAGAAATGGAAAATAGATTGGTGGTCACCAGAGACTAAGGAGGAGGTGAAGATGAGAGGGAAGTGAGTGTGGTCATAAAAGGGCAACATAAGTGATTCTTCTGGTCCTGGAATGTTGTATCTTGACTATTTCAATGTCAGTACCTTGGCTGTGATATTGTACTATACTTTTGCAAGATACTACCTTTAGGGAAAACTAAGTAAATGGGTACTTAGAATCTCTATATAATTTCTGCATGGAAATCTATAATTATCTCACAATAAAAGGTTTAATGGGAGGGGAGGGAAACAGATTTTTCATGGAATTCAACAGACTGATTCTAAAATGGATACAGACAAGCAATGAGCTAAAAATAGTCTAAAGGGCAGTGATATCACCCAAAATGGCAGCGTGGGTACTATAGGGCTCCATTAAAAACAAGTAATGAGTGGGCAAAAACTGGCAGAATGAACTTTTGAAAAAGTCAAGAATTTTTAACAACCAGGAAATGACTTGGTGAAAGAAAAGCTGTTGTTGCTTTTTGGTAAAAGAGTGAAGTCTTAAAAAGCCAGGTATTGATAAGATGAGGACAAAAGAAACTTCTTATACACTGCTGATGCAGAATAAATAGGCAAAACTACTTTAGAAAACTATTTGGAATTGCTCGGTAAAGGTGAATTTGTGAATACCCAACAATATCACTTCTAGGTATATATCACAAAGATATTCTTGAATCAATGAACATGACAAGAAAAATTATAGCAATCCTTTTTTGTAATAACAAGTCACTCTAAATGTCTAACAACAGTAGAATAAAAAGATAAATTGAAATGCATTTTTGAAATAGTGTATAATGCAACAGTGACACACAAATGACAGACTCAAAAACATGGGTGAAAAATCAAGTTGTAGAATATTAAATATAAAGAATATAAAGAAATACATATTAAGTTCAAAAGCAGGCAAAGTAAGACAACACAGAGATACATGTTTTATATAAAAATATACATACATACCCTGTACCTAAATATATATACACATATACGGTAAACACGAAAGAAAACAAGGGAATAACTAACATAATTCAGGATAGTGGTTATATTTGGGGCAGAGGTAAGGGGATGCAAACTGGCACAACTCATCATCAGGCTTTCAAACACAAAGGTAATATTTTGTTTCTTAGAGTGAGTTGTGAGCAGTGATCTTTTTTAAAACGTTACTTATCTATTATATACAATTCTCTAGTGTGCTACGTTTTACAATATAAAGTATTATAGTCACAAATAAAATGCAAAATATTTTATTTACAAGAAAAATTAAAAACAAAAAGTCTGAGTAGGAAAGTATGGATCAAATCTATGTTTTAGAAAGATTATAGAAGAAAGACAATGATGACTACCACTATCTAAGAGGGACAAAATTAGTTTCTAACTTGGAAAATGCCAATCAAATGCAGATTTAAAAGAGAAACTTGGTGAACACACATTTGACAAAAGCGATGAGAGGATATTGATGTGTTTTGTGCCTAGCTTATTATTAGGATGGCGATAATGACCAAAGATAACTGTAGGGAAGCTCTATGTCAAGGGTGAAAGGTGGAACAGAAGTAAGCAATGGAAAGATAGAGACCCACAAGAGAACAATGTCCCCAAAGTCAAGTGAGGGTCAAGAAGTTGGAGTCTGGACTGGATAACTTCAATCACTGTAAAGTATGTTTGAAGGTCATCTGCCAGTATGAAATAAATACACAGGAATATTTTTCTGGAATTGAGGAAAAGGGAAAGGGTGTGGAATAGCAGCTGTGTGAAATACAATAGGGAAAAAAGCTAAAGACAAAAAGACTGCTGAACAGCCATGAGGGTCCAGCTGGGGTTGGATTGCACGAATCTGTAGGAGAGCCAGCTGGCACAATTCATGACCTACTCTAGCAACCTTGGTTATCACTGCACAGTTATTACAATTGCAAACATTATCATATCTAAAACATACTCATGCATATACTCACATATTCCAAGTGTTTACTAAATAATTTGTCAGAGGTCTATCAAAAATCATAGACATTGCACATAAGGTTTGTAAAATCCTTTGTACAGTTGCCTCTCCATAAACCAGAACTCAAACAACCGGTAAAAAAATTTTGCCAGTTGCTTAAGAGTGCCGGTTGCTTGAGTTCCAGTTAATGGAGCATCTACTTATATTGATCCAGCATCTACCAATTTCCATAGGTGCTGGTTAACTGAGAGTCTACTGTATTAGTCAATATAATTTCCATTCATGACTAAGTATTTCTATCCAGGAACAGAACTAGGGAACTTACAAGAGGAAGGTCAAGGAGACAAACTAAAGTCCCACAGCAGCAGTAGACACAAAGATAATAACTAATATTCACCGTCTCTCTCCGCACCCCTGTTACACTCTCCTCCCTTCAGTTAGCATTCTGACTGGTGCAGTGGCTTGCCTGGTGATGTAACCCAGGACTCCATCTCTAGGATCTGTTTCCGTGTCCTTCTCAAGTCACAGTTATTGTGCTTGCTGTTCACAAGTTCAAGTTACAATGGACAGGAGAGGCACATGTAGCAGAAGCCATACCTTTTTACGATAATCATGATCAATTATAGGGAGAGCCTAAAGTAATGTGGCAGCGTTCATGGCTTTGAGTTTATTGGATCTTACTATTGTCCTTGATGGAAGCATCCTTATCTAAAAACCAGGACCTCAAGACCTACAGAGCCCTATGTTGCCAGTACTGGAAATACAAATTCACCAAGCAGGATGCTAGAAGTAACAAAGAGGCAGGCCGCTCCTACTTCCATCCCTAAATTCCTTGACCCATGTATTTTTACCTAGTGAGGCCACAGAACCATTGTAGGTCTTAGTTTCAGTTGTATAGCACATCCCAAAGGATAGCATCCTATTCCTTTAGTGTGTCATCTCCAAGGCAGCCCCTCAGCTATATCTATAACTGTCAAGAAATCATTCAGTATATTTGACAATCAAATATCAACTACCACACCTCATCTGCTGCTAAGATGTCCCTTGGTTCAAGGTAAGGTTATACAGGCTCACCTGTCAGCAGATTAGATATGCAGCAAACCCTCCGATAGCGGTGCTGCCGAGGACCAGCCATCAGAAAGGCAAAGCCACACCTTGAGTCTGAGTGGGTCCCAGTCAAGATAAAACTCTGTTGTTTCTGTAGTAGAAAGTGTCTAATGTAGTCAATTGCCATCAGGTAGCTTCTTGGTCTCCTAAAGGGATATTGCTGTATATGAGGTCTGACAATACTCAGTCATGATGAAAAATTCTGACTGCATGGTCACTCAGTGGACATCTCATGGTTAGATGTTCAGTTTCTACCAGGGCCCAGTAAAAGTCAGGTGTCACTTCTCAAATGAAGGATCTTTCTCTGCTACAGGTGGTCTGGCCATGCTTTCCAAAACCCCAGGAACTTCTCTGAGACTCGCCTATTACGACTTGCAAAGGCTCTACATGATGTCTTTCTGGTCCATAGGTATCTCTAGTACCATGAATCCGTTGTGTCATTGGCTCAAGAAGCAGTCCTGGTTGCACTGGAGCCTAAGTCACACTTAAAACTAAAATCTTTCTATGTCACCCAAGAAATGGATTGTAGTAGTTTTCCCAAGTACTTTTTTCGTAAGTAGTTAGTGGACTTTTGTTCAGCTAGACTTCTGGCGATTCTCAATGATGGTTGTTCTGTAGGTTAGTTGTAATTTTGATGTGGTTGTGATAGGATGAAAGACAGTGTTTAGCTACTGTGCCATTTTGACTGGAGCTCCCCATTTAATTCTTATCAGGGTTTAACTTTGGCATAGAAGACTTGTCTAAGCTGAAAATTCAGACTCCTCTGAAGGTCAGCCACTTTTACAAATAAATAGGGTGACCAACAGTTGTCTTATTGTTAGCTGTGTCTGTTCTTCAACTACAGAAGATGAGAACCTCAAATACAAGGAGACCTTCTTACTCACACTTTGTTTTAAATTGTTGATTAATAAATGTGAGCCTGTCATTTTCTCTCGTCATTGAATCAATGGCACTTAGCAATCCACAGTCTTTACAGTTGCTAGTTTCTTCACACTTGTCAAATACTTGCAATGTTACACTAGTCGTTACATCCCTTCTACTTGTACTCCATTTCAATTCATCACAAATGAAAGTCTCAGCAATGGTAATGCCACAGTATAACTGGGATGGTAAATCATCCCTCTACCACCAGTGATGGGGTGTGCACTGCCTATCATCTAGCCAACAAGAAATCCAACTTCAGAATTCCATTCTTCCAATTGCTTCCTAAGAACACTTGTACTTTCAACTGTCTTAGAGTCCTTAGAAGCAGAACCTAAGAAAGGAATTCTTATGTTATTTATTGAGTGAGTACACGCAAAGGAATGGGAATGAGTGAGGAAGGAGATGGCAGGGGAAGACTCTAAGGAAGAATACAGTCTTGGCTTCGATCTACTCTGATAAGAAATTCTCAGGCAAAAATTGTATCAGATCTGGTCACAGCTTGAGGCAAAAGAATTGTACTTTCCTACTTCTGTGTGAAGCAGTTATTGTCTATAGTTCGTCACAGGAGGGACAGTGTTGGAGATGGGTGTGTAACCTTCCTGGGTGAGGCACCTCCTGGTCAAGAGCAATTCCGCAAAGAAGAGGACAACTATCAATGTTTATTAGTCTACGCCCACAGCAGCTAGAAATGGATACATCACAGCATGCAAGGGATCCAAGAGCATGGCCCCAACAGCATCTACTAAACTACTAATTCTTAAGATCTCATTAATGTTATAAATTATCATTACACAGAAAAGCAACTCCATGCAATCCAACCGGAATTTTAAAGTCACACTGTGGTGTACTGGGGCCGGCTCCTGTTAGCCCACTAGAGTTGATTACCCAGAGTTCTTCTCAATTCAGCATTCAGTGATGGCAAGTTGGTAGCTTGAAATTGTCCATGGTAGGAATATTTACACCATGGAAATGAATAAAAAGCGACACATCCGGTCCTGTGTGCATGTGCGTGTGTGTGTGTGTGTGTGTGTGCATATGTGTGTGTGCATATGTGTGTGTGCGTGTGTGTGTGCATGTGCATGCGTGTGTGTGTGTGGTTATGGTCAAGTTGTTAAACATTTACCCGCAGACCACTGAAACAATTTAAGAATTGTGATTCTTGATTTTAAGTATGAGGAAAATGAGCTAAGAAAGAGCAACTAAGTGACATATTTTGAATTAAAATCTATTTCTGTCTGACTTCAATGGTAACAGAAATACGGTAGACTCTCAGTTAACCAGCACTTATGGGGATTGGTAGATGCTGGATAAATGTAGTTTCTGATTGCTTGAGAGTTACTATTAAAAATAGGCCTACCTAATACCATACTTCATACCATACCATACCATTCTATAAACTCTGTATTGCCTTGGTATTAATTTTGAAATATAGTAATTAAAAGCAAACTAAGACAAATAAAAACAAACTTAACTTAATGTAACACAGTTTTATTATAAAAACAGCTTTGTGAATGCA
This sequence comes from Lyroderma lyra, assembly GCA_004026885.1. Classification (NCBI taxonomy): domain Eukaryota; kingdom Metazoa; phylum Chordata; class Mammalia; order Chiroptera; family Megadermatidae; genus Lyroderma; species Lyroderma lyra. Next base: position 156,096 of record PVJL010000702.1, on the reverse strand, counting down.
GTGTGCAACTTGAGTTAAATCATGGCCATCGATAAACTTTTCATCTTAATGAACTTCACTAATATAATTGTTTAAATTTCAAGTAACTTAGAAAAAAACACACATGTACATACTTAAAACTGTTCAGTAGGGGTAGAGAGTTTACTGTGTAGATAGATAGACATCAGGATCCTCAGGCTCTGATGAAGTAGCTAGCACAGGATCAGGAGATGTGGACACGGATGGTTTTGGATGGACATCAGTAGGTGATGCTGTGCTGGCACACCTGCACGCAGCTTTCTTGAAAAGTGAACAAACATCATCCTGCTTTAAGCCCCTACACCTCTCATGCAAAGTTAGGTTTTGCATGATGTGCAGCTGTATAACATGCTAAGATTTCATTTTAATTTTTATTTGAAGTATTATTTCTTTGGTGTTTTTGCTGGTTGCTTGAGAGTGTTGGTTGTTTGAGTTCCAGTTAACAGAGACTGTACTGTATTAGGTTTCGCTTCCTCATTTACTGAGTGACAGCCTAGTGCGTGCGTTGTTGTCACAAAGACACTCTCTCAATTCACAAAGGAAGCGAAATTATGTTCAATTTTTGGGAACCAAGAACATGGTAGCTTGGAAATGTGATTGAATTGTTTCTAGCTATTTTCATATCTTTGATATGTTAATAATGTTCTAAAGATTTTTCCCTTTTAAATTTGTAATATGAAGAAAAATCCAAATGCCTCAGCTTACGAGATACATACGCAAAAGGACTTTGGAAATGTATGAAGCTTAATACAAATGGACAAACTGGTAATGAAAAATCAATAGGGGTGATAACGGTCCTTTTTCAAATGGCTGAAGCAGTAGATCCCGTAGAGTGAAGTGAGGATGGCTTCAACACTGACTGAGTCAAAGCCACTTGTTTGTTGTGGTATCTCAATTGAGTTCCAACAACCTCTTCAGGCTCTTACTTTGACAAGGGATTTTTGAATGGGATCAAATTCTTCCGGCCCCGGGGAATGAGCAGCACTTCTCTCTCCTAACATTGACTCCATATCTCTTCAGAGCCAACACTGGCGTTGTGCAGAAAGAAGTGTCTCAAAATTAAGGCAGCCCCATGGCTCGTGGCACGTGCATCTTACACACATTCAGGAAGAGCTGTCGAGCTCAGTGCCTTTGTCTCTTCGGATGTTTGGTGCTACGTGAGTTTCAAGAATTTCCTATTTCACATTTCCTCCTCCACTCCTCCCTTCCCTTCTCTCACCGCTGGGTCTGTATAACCCGCTCTCCGTTGGTCTCAGGAACGCCACTTGGTCATTCATTCCAGCTGCTCCGGCTTGCTCCTCTTAATACTATTTCTGGCAGAAGAGGACATCGTGATCACAGTGGCATTGGTCTCCAGCGCCATAGACATTCCCAGCTTCAGAAAGGAAGGGCACTCTGATAGGAGAGAAATCGAAAGATGGCTTTCTAGTGCCGCAGTGAAAAGTACAATCACAGTAACAGGAACAGCCATGCTACTCTTCGGATCTGAGCACCTAACCGGTTCTTTGAGAACCAGTACGACCCACGTGTACGTATAAACGCACACGCACAAGCATACCCATGCACATAGGCACACAGCATATAATTATACATCTTTTCCCAGCTGAACAAAAGAAAAGGCAATGGTACTCCTAAGGGCTTACTCTTTCTGGATGAAATTTTGTTAAGATTGGCATGAAGGAAGGTTGTATGTGAGACACAAAGACACACTCAGAAAATCACTTGCTCCAAGAATTTGCTGAATGATTTCATATTGTTGCAGTCCACCCACTAACACGTGGATTTAGATCCTAACAATGACTGACAGACATTTGGAAAGCAAAAGGAAAAGCTGACCTGCAGACAGTTCAAATTTGCCATATGCTTGCTGTCACCATTAGCAGTTTGTAGATCATCCTAATTTATGCTTCAGTTGACTAACCTGATACAGTTTAAAGAGAGTGAATACCTATTTCTTTTTCAAACAAGGCATTTTATTTTTCCTGTGACTCAAAAATATGTCAACATAATAAATGATTAAGGGCAAATTTAAGAGTTTGAAGGGGCAAGAATGGGGTTTTGCCCCCTAGAACCTATCACAAATGTTTCCACATAAATGATTGCCTCAGTGAGGAAATTCTCCAACAATATTGATTGAGAAGTAAGTTATTTCCTTTAACATAGCCTAACAACCTTTTTGAAGGGAACTTATTTGTGCTTAGAAATCACTACAGTTTAAATTGTATGTAGGTGGACAAATGGCTAAAAAGACTCATTCTTATACTAATTTTTGCCTTTTTTTAAAAGAATTACCTTATTCTCTCATGTTTTTAAGCAACCAAGTATCCCATTAACTAGCGGCCCTTTCCTTTTCTTTCCTGAAATTTGGTTTCTTAGGCATTATCATAGATGGAAGGGCTTTTTCATGGAAGAGAAATGAGGAAGAAATTAGGATTAGTTGTTTTAAAATTGGGCCTTCAGTGCAATCCTACTCATCCTTTCTCTTCATGTATTTAAGGATGGGTCTTCAACTCCTTCAGTTTTAATCAGATAGACCAGATGGTCTTGTTTATAGTAAAAATGTTATTAAAACCTGAGTAAACAAGATAATTGAGATTTCCTGATTAATTTTTAAATATTCCTGATTGTAAGTAAGAGCTATAGATTGCATTTAACATAATGGTTGGGCTGTGGTATAAATAAATAAATTTTAATTAGTTAAAATAGTTATTCATAGGTTATAATATGTGTTCTGCTTTTCAAGGTGTCATATTTATGTCAAAATACTCTAAAATGATCAAACCAACCACCTAAAACATTTATAACCATTCATGACTTCAAAATGAAATCTTTTGTTGCTTGCATTTTAGCAAACTTTGTTTTTCAAATATCTCTTCTGAGGACACTTATGACATGTTATGAAAAGAGCATGCGTCACAAACATCAGAATCAAATAAAAATGGTTTGATTTCAGGCTTGTGCCTGCCCTACTGATGGACAAAGCCCTTGGGGATATTAGAAAGGTGATCTACAACTCCCCCAACAGCATCTACCTGGTTTTTCCCTGCAGGCCTTCCTTGTCCTTTAAATTCACACCGAGAGGAGGGTGGGAATGATGCACCGCTTCATCTGAAGCACCAACAAGATTCTGTTCATCTGTAGAAGCAAAGCCCTGGGCAGCTGGCACCCTTCCACAGGGAGCTACAAATACCACTTTGCCACATTGCAAGTTTCCTCGGGCAGCAGATGTCTTGTAGCTGCCGTGTAGGTCCCCAACCCTACCAAGCCACCTGTACAACCTATTTAATGTACTGGCAATGCTTTTGTTGCCACTTGGGAAAGATTTTTTTAACTCATTTTTTTTCTCAACCCCTGTATGATCACTAGGATTATTGCATGAAATTTGGCCTCAAGGAGTTGCAAAACTCCTTGTTCAAAAAACATAAGGGGAAAACTTCAAAGCCCTCCCACTTCTCCACTTCTCCCCAACTTGCTCCAAATGATTCAGGAAAATGTACTCACCTTCTATATTATTACAATTAAGTTTTGTTTCTTAAAAATCTGATGTTTCCAGAAAGCAATTTTACAGAACTACTACACAGAAAAGTTAATCAACTAGCTGTTAAATTGCTCACCCTTCTGTGTGGCTCTGACACTACCAAACTTTAACGTGTCTCTACCACAACTTTACACTGTGGGTGCAATCCTCTTGGAACATTATCTAGGAAACATTCTGACTTTTTTGACTGTTTAAGTGATACTTACAGTAGCATTTTGTCTGTTTAGTTTAAAAATGAGGTTGATAACGATAATGCTTTTCCATACGATGATCTTCTACTTTTTAATGATACCCATAGTTTCCCCTACATAAATGACTAAATCCTTACAGAATCTCGGTCTTGATTAGCACTCCTGCTAGTAAAATTTCACATACTAAATCAGCACCAGCTGTAGCAAGCAAGAAAGAAAAAGGCAAGTGAAAATATCCCATATGCCCCACCAAATTGGCATCTGTGTCAGTAACCCTTTTTTTTTTTTAACTATTGTATACATACATTCTCTTAAGTGTTTTGTTCACAGAATACTGCTAACAAAATTTCTCTGTTGGCATATCAAGGAAAGAGACTGTCCTTGGTACCATTCAACCACAAAAAATACAATTTCTCCTTCTTCTCTGGTGGTCATAGAGACACCTGAATGTTCTATGTGTTAAGCTGCTTCAATTTAGTGAACTTTTATTTTGACATCTGTTCTGTGTAATGTGACACGGCAGTGCTCTTAGAAGCTCCGTTACAATTGAAGTTTGAGTGCTAGCAATGCCAAACAATGCCAAAGAGACAATAACATTGTTTTGGTCACCTGGAAGCTCTCTCAGAGACTAGGCTCAAAATGAACAACCTGAAATGTGGTGGTGGTAGAAAGCATTTGACATCACTCTCCACTCTCATCTCATCACCCATATTCTCTTCAAATTATGCAGTGCCTTTCCATAGGTAAGGAGAGAGAGAGAGAGATGATAGAGATACATCAGAAACAGTCCCAAAGCTATATCTAAGATGCTACATTATGCTACTTGATGTGTTTTTCAATCCTTTACCCATTGGAAACATATTATCTGAAATCCAATATAGTTCTTCAAGCAACATATTCAAACCACTAACACAAATCCTCTAATAACCAGCAAAAAGCTACAAACATAGAAGGGCATACTATAAGGAATGCCAGGATGGTATGTCCCAGATATAGCTCTCACAGGAGAAAAATATGTTTAAGTGTTTTCTTCTCTCACTGAAACATAGTTATCTTGGTAGGCCTTTATACAGGGTCCAGCAGAAGTAATGCCCATTTTTAAGAAGTTAAAATAATGTTATGTTACAAAATTACATGCTTATGATTTTGTAAAAGATTTGATATAGATTAGCAGCTCATGAAAAAGGTGTTACTTCTGCCAGACCCTGTACACAAAGGAGAGAACGAACCACCTCTTCTTTATGGAACTCATTGATTCTCACAAGTTTTGATCACTTTCTGTTGCACTTGTTCACTCGCATGTCTGCCTCTCTGGATTTGACTACAAGCTTCTTGAGAGTTGAAATATTGTCTATGTATCTCTGTTTCTACCCCACTGAATATCAGAGGTTTATAAAATACCCCAAAATGTATACTCATTATCAAAATGGTTAAGGAATGCTTAAAAAAGTTTTTGTTAAAAGCTAAATGAACTGCTTGATGAACAACTTACCAACTAGAAACAAATGACCCGACTAAACAAGGACAAGGGAAAGGGATGGAAATTTCTTTTGTTTTCCTACTATATAAATTCCCTTTCTTTGAGTGATATCATAGGGCTATTGAGATTTAATGAATGTTACACTTGATAACTTTATCTAAGGGTAAAAATCAGAACACATTTTGGTTACAAGTTTAAAATCTCTGTGATCAGAAGATCCAGTTTACCTAAATTCTTAGTGAGTAAGGTAGAGAAGGACATGTGAGGAAATCCACAATTGTAGTATATCTTGCAACATACTATTTTAAAATACAAAAGTTCATTCTCTTTAAAACATGCAGCTTCCCTCATGAGACAATGGCTTCTCTCCCCAGCACTGTGACTAGTCCAACGAAACTGCTAGCCTTCCCAGACCAAGAAGTTTGGATGAGATTATCTAATGTTTAAATACCTGAAATGCAACTACACTTATCAACCCTATTGTGATCTCACAACTGTCCTAATTCTTAAAATATTTGGTCATATTATAGTTGACAGTAGTAGTGTTAAATTTGTATTTCTACAAACCTATATGATCCTGGAAGGTCAGCACAGTTCTTTTCATCTCTATACTTTCAAATAGCAGCACAATGATGAAGAGTATGTATATTTAAATGATTTCAATACATGAAAAAAAAGTTTTTGAGCAACGATTATTTACTTGGTTGCCTGCTTATTTTTAAGTCCTAGGTCTGTAATTGGCATGTTCATTTTAATACAGTTGTATGAATGATAAATTACACACTCATGTGGGATTTCCCCAATTGACAGGTAAACATAAAATGAACTTGGGGAATCAATCAATCAAGAAGTCCTTTGTGAAAACACTGTGTGCATACAGTCCTACTACACTTCATAGTGTAGCGTCACCAACCCAAAGGAAAAGGGTCAATAGCTCACGCAAACCAGGATCATCACATCAAGCTGATGTGCTGGTTGCTCTGTGTTGTGTTCGCTTGTTTTGTTTTCTGATCTAAGACAACTTGTGATTGTGATGGTGATGAGCAGACATTATGTAATTATATTAAAATAATATGCAATAGACAGTATATGATAAGCAGGGTAGTTTATGTAATACCTACAAGGAGTTCACAGAAAAGGGTAATGTTTAGGAGACAAAGTTCAGGAGGTGGTGACATATGGAATGTTCATTTGGAGCACTGACCTTCATAGTCCAAGGTGATGTTTGAACTAAAACTGTCTATATGTGGTGGGGACTTCTACATATAGACAGTTTTAGTTCAAACATCACCTTGGAATGTGATGGTTACTGGTTGCCATTTGCCTTTTATAATCCCATAGGCTTTGCTCACCAAAAGCTACCTCATTGTCTAGAGATGCACGCCAGGGTGCTTTGTATGTGGTGGTTGCTTCTGAAAAGGCCACAGCCAGGTCACACACTATTTAAAGCACTACTTTATTTAAGACAACTTTCAAGTGTTTCTTCTCCCTTTGCTATCTATGATTGCCCCATTTCAGTTTGCCATAGAACAGCTGTTTTGATATCCAGCATTTATCCGTTCTCCACATGCATCCAGCCCAGAGGGATTGTTAAGCAGATCATTGTTTTAATTCTGGCTACATTCCAGGTCCCCATTATTAGTGATCCTGTCTTAACATTTACTGTTCAGTTTGGCTCACAGGTGATGTTGATTAAATTGGATATGCCATCTGGGGTGGGTTTTCATCTGGTAGGCACATTCAAGGCAGAATGCACCTACTGTTTCATTTTGGTCTGAAGTTTTATGCCACATTTGATGGTGTTCTGAACAAGGTTTTCTGAAACCTGTGCTTGGCTCCCGGCTTATTCAGTATCAGTTGTGTGAAATTGGGCAACTTACCTCACTATCTAAGGCTTTGGTTTTCTGATAAATAAAACAGAGACCAATATTAATACATTCCTTGGTTCCTTGTTAATTTCCTAATAATTTATTAGGCAGCCACTTTGTGCCTGATATTATGCTGGATGTGAAGAAATCAGAGATAAATGAGGAATCAAAGTAGAGGAGAGAAGGCACATAAACCAAACGACTGCAATGCCATGTGTAGTGTTCACAAAACATCCCTTTATGCCAATAGATATGAGCAAAGTGCTACGGAGACTGAGGAACAGAGCAACAAAATCTGCCCCAGGAATCAAAGGATTCCTCAGGAAGGTCCTAATCATTGAGCTGCGTTCTAAAGATCAAGAGCTCCAAATTTTGCTTTTCTGCTTCCCATCAATCAAAATATCTGTGTCAGGGTAACATTATTTTATGCCTGTCTATTGTGTGTGTGGGGGGGAATCAAACATATACAAATTACTTAATTTTTTACTTCATTTGTTAATTTAAAAAAGCAAAGCGGACTTGAATACACATGCTACTACATACCACATGGGATTGTTTCGAGAATCAAAGGCATGATGTGTGAACGGACACCTTTTAAAGTGCTGGAGAAAACTCTTGCGAGCATGAGGGTGATTGACGTGGCCAATCCCAAGAGACTGTCCCAGGACTAAATGAGAAAATAAATGTGAAAGAATGTTGGAAATGCAAAGCACAGATACTAATTATAGCAGTGATCACTAACACTTATTTTTCTCCTACAATATACTGGGCACTATTTTAAGTGTTTTACATGTATTAGCTCATTTAATCCTCCAAGCAATCCATATGGTGAGTTCTAGAGGTGAGTCGCGTGAAAGTGCCAATACTGGACCATTTTTGATCTATAAAAATGACAATTTTATACAATTCGACTTACTATAACTTCACTACAGATGAAGAAGTGAGGTGCAAATAGGTTAACTTACCCAAGATTACAGAGTTAACAAAAGATCATTATTTTTCTTTTCATTTATCAGCCTTCTGAATCTGCTAGAGTTCTTGGGTTATAAGACTAAAAATCCAAAATGTCTAACTTTAGAGAAAACATTATTTATTGAAAGGGTATGGAGTCACTGATAGAGACAAAGGAAAAGCTGAACAACAGGGTATTTCCAGACTCCCAGTTTCTCATTAGCTCAGTGTGCACCACCCTTTTCCAAACCACCACCACCCCTCACCTGCATGAATGCAGGAGCCTCCTAATTGGTCCCCAGGCTTCTGCCCCTGCCCTTCCTCAGGCAATTTCCGATCTAGTAAAGAGATAGCTCATGTCTTACTGTAGATCCAATAAAGTCACTCTTCTTCTTAAACCTTTCAAAGGCTCTCAGTTAACTCAGAGGCAAAGCCAGTCTCTACTCTGACCCAGGAGGTCCCTCTTGATTTGCTCTCAAGCTGCCAGACAACTCTGACCTCACCTACTCCCACCCCCACCCTCTTTCCCTCTTAGCTCCACTCTTAAATTCCTTGAAGACCTGGGACACAATCCCACCACAGACCTTTGCTTCTGTGGATCTTTTCCCAGATCACCACGTGGCTCACTCTCCTATGTCCTTCAGGTTTTTCTCTCACCTCAACTTCTCAATGAGATCTTCCTTCACTCACTATTTAAAATTTCAATCCCACCTCAACTGAGAAACATCCTTCTTCCTGCACGCCTTTATTTTTTTTCTATAGCACTTATCGTTGTCTCACACACTTTATGTTTGGTGATTTATATTTATTATTGGTATGAAGTAGAATATTAGGGCAGGATAATAACTGGCACCTAAAAATACTTGTTGAATAAATTAATAACTAGGTCTTGGAAAAGTAAAACAAATTAATAGAACAAAATAAAACAAAACAAAAGTAGAGTCTGGTGATCCAGGGAGCTCCAACTACTCCCCATATAATTGTGTTCAAAAATACAAATCTTAGAAGAAAGACAGATGAGTGGCAGAGCTTAGGTCCCATGCCTACCCACTGACCAGGATACAGTAGGACACATTGGGTCCCCAAACAATGTCAGGCAACTGGCATTATTCTTCTCTTACTATAAGAAGAAGGAATCGATTCTAGGCAAGTAAAAACCAATAGCTATGCCACCCATAACACATGCTGACCTACTTGATTGCATTCTCTACCAATTCGTATTTTCTAGGCATTTAATATATTGTCTAATATTCTGCAGACACAGTAAACTTCCACGAAAATTTGTATTTAAAATCATACTTCCCAATGCAGACGCTTATGGTTTTCATCTTCTTTAGATTATCTTTCCATAGTTCCAGGTAAACTCTAAAATCTATGTATATTATATGCATCTTCTAGAAGAGTTTTTGAATTCATGCATTTGGAATTTTTACTTTACCTTAAAAAAAGAAACACAGCACTTACCAACTTCTATCTAGTACCTCTTTTGTTCTGCTCAAAATAAAATAATTACACTGTTTTTGCTGATAAAAACATGAGCTCATGGAAAAAAACTGAATGCAGAAGTATATAATGTAGAGCAACCTTGATTATGCCTTTTTCCTAGTTTTCATTCTATCCCATAGATGTACCTTCTTTTTTCATGTGGGATATGAACTTTCAGTATATTTTTATATCAAAGAAGACTTTTGTTAAAATAGTATATAGAATATTATTACATGCACTGCTATATAAACTACACATTAGATAAATTAATATTATGCATATTGTTCTACAACCTGCATTCATTACACATTCTATCACCAACCGCTTTTCATGATTTATTCATCTACTTTGTCTTATTCAAAGGCTGTATAGATTTCTATTATATGGCTGCATCATCACTTATTTAATCGATTCTTTAATGGTGGATATTAGTATTAAAAACAAAACTACATTTGATATCATTGTTCCAAATTTTCGTTTATATTTTCAGGATAAAGTCCAAAAAGTAGAACTACTGAGTCGAAATGTAGATATATTTTACATTTTGATAACTATTACTAGATTGTACTACAAAATACATCACAACATAACGCTCCTATCAACAATGTGTGATAATGCTTATTTCCCAACACCTACCTGTATCACAGGGGTCCCCGAAGACCACCGGAAAACACATATGTATGCGGACATGTACTTCTGCGGCCCAGTCACACATGTGCAGAGAGCAGCTACCAATAATGTTATGGGGGTCACCACCACATGAGGAACTGCATTAAAGGGTCGTGACATCAGGAAGGTTGAGAACCCCTGACTAGGAGAAGGCATCAAATCTATTAGTATGTCTGTGAACTCCAGGTGATCTACATCAAATCTGGTACAAGGCCATCTGCACTGGTAATTGGAGATGAGTCTGCCAACAAATTAAAGCCTAGCAAATCTGACCTATGTGAGCGTGACTCTAAAAATGACAACCTACACTGTTACATGATAGGACGGTAGTTACTGGGACAAGTTATGGCCTTAGATAGGGGTTCTAACATTGTCAGTAACACTGGACCCTATCTGAGGTAGACAAATGGATGTGGAAATGTAATATTTAGAAACATGGAGTAAGCCAGCAACGGCGAGCATAGGACCCCGCACCTGCACTGCACACTGTCTGGTCCTTGGCAGACAAAGGTTAAGTCCCATGATGTCAGGCTCCACTTCTGAGTCCTTCACAACAGTTTCTCCAGAAGCCACTACAAACTGATTAGAGTAGAAATATCAGGTACAACCAATTTGCCATCCCTGAGCTTATCCACTGGTTTTGCCAGACAAGTGGAATCCAGGAAACACAGAATTCTCTCCAGGATGGATATATTTTAGGGGAGAAGTGAAATTGCAGATGTCATTTGATCAAAGCCTTTTAAACTATCTTTGAAAGGTGCTTCCAAGTATTTAATAGGATCAAATCTGGGGAAAGGTTGAGGCCTAAAGCATGATTGTGATTTGTGCAGGCACCTAGTGGAAAATAATAACAAATAATTGATTCTAAAGGATTCTGGCAATAATCCTGTTAGTGATAGAGACAAAAGATACCAGGATAGCAACTGTATTCATTTGATTTCTTAAAACAATTGAAATTCTGTATTTTTATCTAGCATGTCTTCCATGATATATTTTAATAGATAAAACTTTGCTATACCAAATTATTGAATTTTCCTTGATATTATACCAATAAGGAAAGTCAGTGTTAGCTGCTGTAATAAATAATGCCCAAATCTCAATGGAGTAACACAACAAAATGGAATTCTTGTCACAAAAAATGTCTGAGAGTTTTCATGCATGTCTCTTTCGAGTGATGACTATGGAATACCGGCTCTTTGTATCACATGACTTCAACAGATGGCCTCCAGTGATACTTTCAGAAGAGAAGAGAAATCATGAAAGATCATATAGCTGGCTTTCTGTCCAGTCCTGGAAGGGCTGTACACCACTTCCTTCTACTTCCAGCTGGACAGCATCGAATCACATGGCCCAACAGAAAGGAAGCTGAGAAATGGAGTTTCCCTGTGTGTCCAGAAAGAGGAAATGGGATCGGTGGGCAATCAGCTGGCCAGTCCCTACCACAGGTACAAAACTAGGCCCAGAAATTTTATTATTTTTTGTAAATCTAGCAGCAATACTTACTTTTTTAAAACTTTGGAGGGAAGACAACTTTGCTATATTTCATTGGGTTCTTTATAACACATAATTCTTCATTTGTGGAAATAAAATTCTTATATTGTGAACATGCCTGAATTCATAGAGTCTTTGATCTGAAAACTCGAAGTGATCACAAAAGGCTCCTTAGATTACTTCACCTCTTCAAGCAGGTAATGTTCTCTCCAATGACTCACAATCTTTTTTTAATCACTAAACATTTCTTTAATTATTTTTCTCTAAAAACCTTATGTTTAGAAATAATGTGTCTACCAGACCCCATTTACGGAGCACCAATATTTATTTTTCCCATATATTACCAATCAGAAACATATAAAATTGCAAATTAGAAGTCGTGAACAAAATATGGAGACTAGTCTTACCCTGAGTCGACGTCAAGCCAGCCAGATGCAAACAAACCTGGAGTTCCAGTGACCTTCTGTGTTGTCTATGTGTTATGGACTGAACTGTGTACCCCCAAATCCAGATATTGAAGCTTTAACACCCAATGTGACTGTCCTTGGAAATAGGGCCTTTAAGGAAGTAATTAAGGTTAAATGAGGTCTTAAGTGTGGAGACCTCATCCAACAGGACTGGTGAACTTATAAGAAGAGAAGACACCAGAGATTCTTTCTCTGTTCACTCACAGAAGACAGTCTATGTGATGACACAACAAGATGGCACTGGCTGAAAGCCAGGAAGAAAGGTTTCACCAGAAACCAACCCTGCTGGCACCTTGATCTTGGCCTTCCAACATCCAGACTGTGAGAAAATAAATCTCTGTTGTTTAAGCAGCCCAGTCTGTGTCATTTTGTTATGGCAGCCTGATGAGACCAATACATTCTGTTAAATGTACATTTTTAAAATATGAAAAACAAACCTCAAATGTTCATTCTGTTATAGTCAATTATGAATAGGATCAACTGTATTATCCTCCTTTTCTAAAGAGTTTTATCTAATGAATGGTAATATCATCTCGAATCTCATTTCTGCTAGTGTGACTGTATTTGAAGCACCAAGTATCAGAAGCTATTGCTGGAAGGAGAATTAGCTCCATCAACATACAATTATAGAAAATTTGGTGCTTGTTTGTGTGTTCTTTAATATAATGACCCACCTCCTAGAGGTTCAAGTTCTATCTTCAATATTCTCTTAAGCAATCTTTGCATAAAATCAAACACATACACTAAAGAAGTTGACACTGTCAACCCAAGTTATAATTTTTAGATTAGTGTAGAAGGTGGGACACAGGAATCATGACAATTAAATAAAACATTTAGATCTGCCACCAAGAAATTATTTGCCCATCCCTCTTCAAGGCAAGATTCAGTGCATGTAGGTGCAAGAAAAATGACTGAGGTAAAAATCTGAGGTCATCATTTCAAAAACTTAAAATCACATTTAGCAAAGAGGGGCTGACCTTCAGCATTCGCCATCGCACTCTCTCCCCCTCCCCCTCCGTGTATGACTTCTATACTTGTATTTCATGAGTCTGCTTCTCTGTGACTAACACAGGTTTAAAAAATGTGAAGATTGGGGGCTTCCCTGGTGGTGTAGCAGCTAGGCTTTGGCGCGCTCACCACTGCGGCCCAGGTTCAATTCCCGCTCAGGGAACCAACCAAAAAAAAAAAAAATGTGAAGACTATTAGAAAGCAAGATTTAGCATCCCCATTTTAATAATAAACACAAACACACACTTACCTAGTATGTTTTACGCCTGCCTGCAACTAAAACAGCTGAACAGATTGTGATGAAATTCAGAGACTGACAGTCTGACAAAAAAAAAATCCCTTTTTGTCTAAAATCTGGCTTCCATAGGTTTTTTCAAATCTAAATATTTGATTTTGCACTGGAAAAGGAGCCAGTCTTATGTACAATTTATAAAATAAATGTGTAGATACATGTTTTAAAATCTCCAAATTTTGTCAACACATACTGTCCAACTTTAAAGACTTTTCTCCCCCACTTTTTTCTCTATGATTTGGGTGTATTTTCTTCCTGTCTTTTAAGGCTTTAACTATATTTATCTAATAGGAACTGTTCCACAAACCGGTGTTTCAATAGTGATTTAACAGTAGCTTCAGTGTCAAATTGCCCTTTTGACAGCATGGAATTTTAAGCTTTGCTGTATCATACTTCCAAGAAACTCAGGAGCTGGAGTTAGGAGATATAATATTTTCTTTGAACTTTGCCTTTCACTACACACTGGGATGCAAACAAGCTTCAGTTACTCAGCAGTCAAACAATTACATCACAGAGCAACCAGGCCTAAATATTGTATTAAATTTTCTAATTATGTCTTTGTGATATTTGCTACATGAGGTTAGGTGAAAGCAGACTAGAATCAGTAGAAAACGTCTTGTCTAAACAGGACATCTGGACTTTGAGATATTTTTTTATTGCCTCAAAATTCAGCTCTGGCAAGTCATAATTACAATAAATGTAACTTAATTGACAAAAAGCTTAAAAGTATTTCTAATAAACTCACATGTATGTCAAAGGTATGTAATGTACCAAAGATATACACAACCAGAATATATGTATATGTGTGTGTGTGTGTGTGTGTGTGTGTGTGTGTGTGTACAAACGTATCCACACATGGGGTCTGACAATTAAATTCACAAACTCATCTTAAAATAAAGTGCTACATACCTCATTGCTGAATATCATCACCTTTGTAATACTCCCCTTGGGAAGCTATGCAGAGACGCCAGTGCCTAGTCCACCCTTCAAAATAGTTTTGGAGCTCTTTTTCTGGAATGGCCATCAGAGCTGTCGTTGTATAACACCTAATGTCCTGAATGTCCTCAAAATGTCTTCCTTTCAATATTTCCTTTATCTTCAGGGGAAAAAAAAGTCATTGGGGGCCAGATCAAGTGAGTAGGTAGGGTTTTCCAATATAGTTATTTGTTTCCTGGCTAAACAAATAGCTTTTTTTTGGAAGCTACAGGCAAATCAGAAGGGCCTTTATTGTAAGGTACACCCGCCGGAGCGTCTGTAGATCAGAAGATCTGAGGAACTGAGGAAAATACTTTTTGTTTCATTATATGAATGTGACCATTTCAATATTGTCCTAAAATTTAAATAAGGGTGTACTTCAGCCATCATTAATTTCCAGCAGCATCTAGAAACAGTTCATAGAGTGATCTATATTTTAGAAAAAGGAAGACGTAGGGACTTCAGAAAGTCATCCGGAGTCTTACAGAGCGTAAGTGGTGTAGTGGAAAAGGGAGAAAGATCGTCTCCTCAGATTGTGTCACTTGGCAGGGTTTCCTTGAGGGCAGTCTTGGCTAATCAGGAGGGCCAACTCTGCTGCAGGCACCAGATCAGAACCCCCAATCAGAACAGCAAAAAGGAAAATGAATCCAAAAATATGAGGATAGTTAAGGGGCCTCTGGGACTTGATCATGCATACTGACATTCACATCATAGCTATACCAGAAGGAGAGAGTGAACAAGAAATTGAAAACCTTGGAGAAATGATGGAAAACTTCCCTAACCTTGTGAAGGAAATAGACATACAAGACCAGGAAACACACTTTATTCCTATTATTATTATTATTATTATTATTATTACATTGTAATATATAATGAAACAATGATACAACTCACTGTAAAGCCCGCCACCAAATGCAGCTTAGTTGTCCCTACTAACTGATAGGGTTTTTTATATGAATCTGCAATCAACTGATTTATTATGGTCTCTGTGCGGTCAAACTTTCTCTGCTAATATTAATCTGTATTTTCAGCCACTACCTCAGCTCCACCTCAGATCTTTAGGCATTAGATTCTCATACGGAGCATGCAACCTAGACCCCTCACATGCACCATTCACAATAGAGTTTGAACTCCTATGAGAATCTAATGGCTTCACTGATCTGACAGGAGGCAGAGCTCAGGCAATACATGGTAATGGCGAGCAGCTATAAATACAGATGAAGCTTTGCTGGCTAGCCTGCTACTCACATCCTGCTGTGTAGCCTGGTTCCTAACAGGCCACAAACCGGTACTGGCCCATGGCCTTGGGGTTGGGGACCCCTGATTTCAAATTGAAGGACACATAAAGAGCTTCCCAGAAAAGAAAAAGGTGAAGGAGTTCATCACTACCAAATCAGTATTATGAGAAATGTAAAAAGGACTTCTTAAGAAAAGAAGAAAAAAAAGGTAAAAAATATGAATAATAAAATGGAATTAACTTTATATCTATTGATAATTATTTTCAATGAAAATAGATTAAATGCTCCAATCAAAAGATAGGGTGGCTAAATGCATTAAAAAAAAAGACCCTTATACCCTAGACTCTTCATTAACTAGGACTCAGGCAACCGGCACTCTCACACGACTGGCAAAAAATTTGAAGAAATAATACTACATTTGTCTAGCATGGATGTCAGTTAACTGAGAGTCTACTGTATATGCTGCCTACAAGAGACTCACTTCAGATCTAAAGACACACATAGACTGAAAGTAAAAGAATAAGATAAAGATATTTCATGAAAATGGAAATGAAAAATAAAAAGCTGGGGTAGCAATACTTATAGTAAATAAAATACATTTTAAAACAAAGCCTGTAACAAGAGATAAAGAAGAACCCAGTAATCCCAGTTTTAGGTATTTATCAGAAGAAACCCAAAACGCTACTTCGAGGGGACGTGTGCATTCCTATGTTCATTGCAGCACTGTTTACAATGACCAAAGTGTGGAGGCAGCCTGCATGTCTGTCAATGGATGAATGGAAAAAGAGGAGGTGGTACGCATATACAGTGGAATATTGCTCAGTCATGGGAAGGAATGGTTTCTTGTCATCTGCAGCAGCATGGATGGACCTGAAGGGTATTGCACTAAGTGCAGTATGTCAGACAGAGAAAGACAGGTGCAATGTGATTTTGTTTATATGTACAATTTAAAGAACAAAAATAAACAAACAAAACAGAAATAAACTCGCAGATACAGAGAACATTTTGATCATTGCCCAACAGAAGGGGAGTTGGGGTGGGTGCAAAAGGGGGAAGGAAATAAGTACAAATTGTTATACAGTAGTCATGGAGATATAGGGTATAGTATAAGAAACTTAGTCAATAATATTGCAATAACTATGTGTGGTGTCATGTGGGTACTAGATTTATTGGGGTGCTAGGAGGGGTTTGGGGGCAGGGTAAAAAAGGTGAAGGCATTAAGTACGCATAGGTAGTTACAAAATAGTCATAGGGATATAAAGGAAAGTATAGAAAATATAGTCAATAATATATTAATAATGATACATAGTGCCAGGTGGATACTAGACTAATCAGGGGATCACTTCTTAAATTATGTAAATGTCTATTTGAAATTTCAAATAAAGTAATAGTGAATGTCAAGAGTAATTGAAAATTTTTTAAAGGGTGGAAAAAGTTGAAGGGGAATAAAAGGGTCGAATTTTCAGTTATAAAACAAGTCATGGGGATGTAATATATAGCATGAGAAATTAGATCAGTAATATTGTGAGAGATGGTGTCAGATGCTTGCTTAACTTATCACGATCACTTCTTTAGTTAAATAAATGTTGAATAATTAATGTGTACACCTGAAACTGATATAATATTGTAGATTAGCTGCATTTTAATAAAAGTTTTTGAAAACTAATTATAAGAAATAAAATTATTGTTAAAGTTTTTGTTTAAATAAAGAAATAACATGTGCTTTGGAGAAATGAACAAGTATTGTCATGTCCTGTCTCTCGTATCCAGTGACTTAACATAGACCAAGTTGTCATCTTGTGCAATATTGTAAAAGGAAATGGCCAGCTAAGTGAAGTAAAAACAATTCACCAGGATAAAAAAGGTAAATGCTCCAAAGCAGTCAAACATATGACACTCAATATTTTTTCAGAAAAATTTATGAGTATAAAAATAAATATCTTTCAAGCCATATTTGGAAGAATTACAAAGAACCACAAAAAACTCACCCTTCAGATGAAGTTTTACAAATTAAGTCATTGACCTGCATTGAGTTGAACACTAAACAAGGTGCCCCCTTCTTCTAAAGTAATGAATATTCTTCAAACGGCCAGGGAGAGAGGGCTGCTGTTTGATGCTGATGACATTGAAAATTTAGGAGAACGGAAATCCCATCATTTTTCATTTGTATGCAAATTTGTCTGTTCCAGAAATTAACCCCTGGACCCCACGTCAGTTTTCATCTCCAGGAATTTTCTTTGCCAGCACCACACAGTGTAGTCCTGTCACTACCCTGAGGTCACCAGGCTTCTCCAGTTTAAAAACAACCACCATCCCCAAAGTCATAATGGTGCTTTGTTTACCCTCATTACGGGAGGATAAAGAGCAATAGAGGCCTGTTGTAAAACGCACATCTCTAATGGCGGCCCTGCCCGCCAGCAGCATTGAAATGCAAACTGCATATTACTTTGGCCAAACAGCTTGACCACTTCGCTTAGTCCTGAGGTGAACCTGAGACAATAGACCAATCCTATTACCCTCCTTTGCAGCCCGATCCTCAGCTGTTAAAAAGTTCCTTTGTTACTTCCCTCCTTAGACAAATGTCATTATCTACATGTGAAGGGGAGAGAGGTGATTGAGGTTTTTAACTGATGTGGATTTAATTATGCTAATTTAGACAGCTGTAAAGCATTTCAGTATAGCTGCATAATAGGGTGAGCCAATACAGGTGCCCTTCTCTGTAGGAGCTTAATTTTTAACCTTATAGCTTTAAAGGAGAGAGGAAGTTCAAAGGCCTGCACAATTTAAGATTTGTAAGTAGGCAGAGGTCCACCCAGCTCTAAAATATTTAACAGGCTTTACATACAAGAGAGCCAAAATGGAAAACTCCAAACTTGTTTCCTTAAAGTGGACAATTTTAAATGATGGGTTTATCAAGAATTGATGTGCGATAACTAAACTAGAATGTAGAGATTACAATGATCTTTATTTTCATCTCTGAAAAAAATCACACAATAAAAATGGTGATTTAAAAATTACCAAGGCTTTTTCTTTTCATTTTTTTTTTTTTTAAAGAAGGGGCATCTGATTTTTTGAACTTTAATGGCAAAGTGAGTTCTCCTCACCATAAACCTGACAGGGCTTTTCACTCCACTACTAGCAACATGGAGACATGATATTTGGCGTCATTGGTGGGAAAATAATATCCACTCAGCTTTTAAATTGCTGTATAATGCCATTTTGATTTGGGGAGGACATTTAGGTGTGAATCACGCAGCAAACCTTACTTAAGTCGTGGTGACTCTCACACAGAGTGACATGCAATCCTATGCCCTGTCCAGATGCTTAAGAAACACTGGCCAGTTAATTCACTGCTCTCGGTGGAGGCCCTGTGTTAAAGGGCAGTATTGGACAGACCAATCATAATAGTGTAGATGGAGAGGAGAAAGAAAGACCTTTTATGGATTTTTTTTTTCCTTGTTGAGGTAGGGAAGTCTGAAAATGCTTCAGCTCTTCTGCTCCCCTTCACTTCTAGGTAACACTTCCTTCAGGGCCCAATCTGTCTCCACAGACACCGAGTTTTTCCTCGTAGGAGGCGTTTACATTTCTAGAGGACAAAGAGTTTATAAATGAATCATATTCCTTTCTCCCAGCCATTTCCTTCTCAACCTTGTCAGGCTTCTCTTCTCTGCATTTTCCTTCGTCCTATACTAATCAGAGATATACTTAGCTTGCAAAGAAAAGAAGAAAAAAGCAGGGTATCTGTTCTATGTTGTACCCAGGAACATAGATTAGAGCGTGGAGAGTGACCTTTCGAATCCTGCCTCCATTTTTTGTGAAAACGTTTACGTTTGGACATGAATTTCCACTCTGGGTTTTACTAACAGATTGTGGTTATTAAATCTCTTTGACTTCACTGATTTACTAAATGAAATAATCATTCATAGTTGATACATTTGTTTATGCCAAATATGAGATGTGCGTGAAAGTGTCCAGTATTGTGTCCAGCACACAACAGGCATAAGTCATGTTTGTTCTTTTTCTCTCCTTATTACCCACATTGCTTTATACATTCTCCACCCCAGCATTCCCTCCTTTTATTGACCCATAGCTTCGTTATTCGTGTTCTTTGGGATACCATCCTATTATTGTCTTCGCTCCTGAAAATTTACTCTTTCATCCTTTTAATTTTCTTTCCTCCGCCAATTTACCACTTCATATATTTTTTCTTTCTGTTATTTCACACGTATTATTTCACTCCTCTCCTCTTACCTTTTCCCTCTTTTGAGGTTATAATAGCAGTAAAGAAGGGAGGAAGTTAAAAAAATCAAAATGTGGGTCTCCAAAGAAAGGAGAAAAATATTAACTAATATTTAAGAACGAGAGAGAGAGAGAGAGAGAGAGAGATTGTCCAGCCATATAATAGGAAAAATAAGTGCATTGTCATGATGCAAGGACCATGAGTTTTTGATAAAGGGTTCAGGTTATTTTTTGTCTAATTTTTTCATGCAGCCTTTTCAGCACTTCCAAATAGTAAACCTGTTGACTGTTTGTCCAGTTAGTACAATTCCATAAAGAACAAGCCTTCTGATACCAAAAAAGTTTAGCAACATCGTTTTGACTTTTGATTTGAAAGGACGTAAATTTCTTGGTCATGGAGAATTGGCTGACTTCCACTGTGCACTTTGACGCTTTGTTTCAGGGTCATATTGGTACACCCATGTTTCATCAGCAGTGATAACACGGCCCACAACATCGTCTTGCCTCTCCCAAAGGTCTTGGCAAACTTTGACTCTCCTTTGCTTTTGTTCATCAGTGAGCTCCTTCAGAACCATATCTGCACACATCTTTCTCATGCCAAGATTTTCAGTAAAGATTTTCCTGTTTCTCTATTGGACTGCTATGCTTCTCACAGTCTGCTGACAATTTTGATGCCCAATTCAACAAATTTTAGCAGTGTTTTTGTCAGTTCTGCTTGTTACTGGCCACCCTGACCTCTCTTCATCAGTGATGCTTTCTCTCCCCTCAGAAAAAGATTTAATCCATTTGTACACTGCCATTTTCTTCATGGCATTATCTCCATTAACTTGGACTAACATGTCCCTGATTTGACTTCCACTCTTTCCAACTTTAACAAGAAATTTAATGTCTGTTTGCTGCTCTAATTCAACTCCCAACATTCTCGTGACAGCAAAGAAAAACACGAAACAATAATGAACACCACTCAGCAAGACACCGCCATACATCAACACAAACTCAGTTGTGAGACAAAGATACACCAGGGTATGACACCTTACTGAGTTGTTTGTACAGTGCTGCCAACATAAGCTCACGGTGGCAAGTTTGCAAACTTAGTTGTCAGAATAAATATATCTCTAGAAAGAAACCTGAGCTAAAGAACAACACTTATTGTAAGAAAGGCTTAGAAATAATACTTTCTGGAATTCCAGTTGGAAAAGATAGGATCCTCAATATGAAGGACAACTAAAATGAAGGGTGTGAGGGCTCAGCAGAGCTAGAATTTCAAATGCACACAAGACAAATTATGCAGCAACAAGAAGCAGACGAATAAAAAGAGAGAATGGCATGTAGGAAGTCACTGGACTAAATTCGGAAATTTATGATTTAGTTCTAGATCTGCGCAAATTTTGTGATCTTAGATCATTGATTTATCTTCTTCAGTTCTCTATTTCTCTTCAAATAAAATGAGAGATATAGAGTGATTGTTAAGTTTCTTTCAACAGAAAGGCCATGATACTGTGAGGTAGTGACAGAAGTGAGGGGAAGAAAAGCTCTAGGACCTCCCTTCTCTATAAATCCCCTACACTTAGACCATTGGACTTCACTACTTTTTGCAAGGCTGGCAACTAGACAAAGGTTTGTTTTCAATGAGATCTGTGGCAGGCATCAATACCTATCTCTCCAACAGCCATCCTTTCCCTTCTACCACACACACACACACACACACACACACACACAATTTTTATCAGGTTGGCAATATGCCCATCTCATACTTTTCTGATTCCATTGATATTAGGAAAGGCCATGCAATGCAGATCTATTCAGTGAGACATAGTTGGAAGGCTAATATAAATTCTGGGAAAGCTTTTGGTTTCTTGATGTCCAGACATGTAGCAACCATATTGCAACCTCGAGGCAACATGGCTGAAGAAAGCCCAGAGATCTATATTGAAGTCTGTCCTAACATTGTTGAATTATTGACTGAATGCCAGTAGCTACCTTCCTCCAAACATTTTGTTAAGGGAGATAATGACACATGTATTTGTTTAAGCCAAGTTTTCGGTTTTCTGTAACTTCCAGATGAGCACATTTTTAACTAATAAAGAATTATATATAAAGCTTTAACTGTGTATATGTGTAGCGTCCATATTGAGCATTAATGATGAGTTATAAGACTGGACAAATTAAAATATGAATTCAGTTAAAAAGCAAGTTAACTTTCATATTCTATATCAACTTTGCACAATGTAAGATTATTTTAAATTTGTTACTGGAAATTATATATATGTGTGTGTGTGTGGTGTGTGTATTTAAAAAACGAGGGCACCAAAATCGTACAAACTTGAAACTGAACTTTCAATACATGTTTACACTTCAAGGTTATCTGACAAGTTTGAAGCAGATGTTATGAATGGGGTTAAACATCTGATATTTAAATCTTTTGAAATCTGAGAAACACTTTAGTAAATGAGCAGGGCAAATAAAAAGCATAGAATACATGATCTCTGACTTTATGCACGTTAACTTGTAGCTTACTGCTTTCTGCTGGCGAGTCAACAGCACCTGAAGAAGTAAGGCATTTGAAAAACATGTCGCGAGACACAGTTTGATGTTCAATAGTCTGGATATTTTGTTTCCTATAAAATATAATAGATTTATATAACATTCATAATCAATAAACATAGGTTACTAGAGTTTGGATACATTTAGTTGGAATGCTTTAATAAACAGGTTCAACTGGGGTTCTCATCTAAGTTCATTTGAGGACATTTTCCTATATTTGTATGTTTCTGATTTTTCTTGGACTAATCAATATTTTTTTTCAAAAACGTACTTGAGGTACCTGCTTGAAAAGTTCCATTAAAGCCTTCAGCATGGATCAAAAAATTATTGTCACACATTTTGTATATATGAGGGCTGTCTGGAAAAAATCCAGCCATAAATGCCTCTATTTTTATATTATATGGCTGGGTACTTTTCTCACAGCCCTCGTTTGTTTTGATACTTGATTTGATGGGACAAAACAGAGGTAGAGAAAAGGCAAATCTCACTGTAAGTATAAGGTTTTGTGCCTGGAGAGGGACAATTGCATGGATGGAAACATAATATTCTGGTGTTATTTTAAAAATGAGCTTCTTTTTAGGTAGAGTTTGAATTGGGACAAGGATTGGGATAGGAAGCCGGGTGCTTTGCTATTTTCTTACAAGTCAGACACTATAACTTCTTAGTTCAAAGTTTCAGAAAGTCATGTGATACAATGCAAGAGAGCATGAACTATATAGTCTTCGCCAGATTCGGTTTCAAATTACTTTATTCATTATATATTTATTGAGTGACTACCATATTCTAAGGACTACACTAAGTCCCAGAGATAAAATAATGAACAAAATAGGTGCAGTTCTTGTCCTCGTGCAACTTACATCTAGTATAGAAGACTGAATTAAAGACACGATTTTATATAAACACATAATTGCACGTACTATGAAGGAAGAAGTGCTGGGAGCCTGGAGAGTTCTAACAGATGGTCCTGATTTAGCCTGGGGGCGTCAGAAAGCAAGTCTCTGAGGAGAACTTTCAGGCTGATACTTAAAAGATGAGGAAACACAAAGCAGGGTCAGGTGTCCTCACCAAGGGTGTAATGCACAGTAGTCCTGAGGTGAAAGCAAGTTTACAAGTATTAATAACTTTGAAGCAAGTAATGAGTGGCTTCGTTTGGTCATTCATAGTTCAAGAAGAGAATCCATCACTTGCTTTCTAAGTAACCATTGGCATGTTGCTTATCTCCTTAAATCTCAGGATCCGACTCGGCAGGATGTTGTGATAATTAAATGAGATCATGTATATACAAAGGCCTGACATTTTGAACAAAACTAAGTTTCCCATTCTTGTCTCTAACTGAAATTAAACTAAGCCATTCCACCTGTTTTTACTGGGCGTGCTAGCTTTAAATATAATAAAACTTCTAATTGACTGATTTTCCCTGTGCCAATTCAAAGCCATTTCATGTTTCTGTATTTAATGTATTCTTAATCTTGTCACTCATTTCTCAGATCAACTAGATAGCTTTCATTTTTATTGTCTGTCTTTATATTGAACACGACGTCTTTTTTTATTGTCAGTCACTAAATTCATGAACCTACTATGCTGGTCTATTAGGGTTCTCTAGAGAAACAAAATCAAGAGGATGTATATATGTACATAAAGAGAGAGGTTATTTTAAGGAATAGGGGGTTGGTGCATCTTGAGGCTGAAGGCAGGCCTGAGGCTGCATTCCTTCTTTGTAGGGGGACCTCAGTTTTTTCTCTGAAGACTTTCAATTGACAGGTGAGAATTATACCCACATTATTGAGAACAATCTGCTTTACTCGAAGTCTACTAATTTCAATATTTTTTTTACAAAAAATATGTTTTATTGTCAGATGTACTGTAGTGACATATTGGTTAGCAAGAATTACATAGGTTCCAGGTGTACAACTCTACAGTGCATCGTCTACGTGTTGCATTATGTGTTCACGACCCAGTGTGAGTGCTCTTTCCATCACCTTATATTTAGCTCTTCCTCCCTCCTCTCCCACCACCTCACTCTTCTCCCACCACCTCCCCTGTTGCCTCCAAATAACCATTAAACAATTGATTGTGTCCATGAGGTTTCGTTTGTTTGTTTTTTCTCTGATTTCAATATTAATCTAAAAAATATCTTCATAGCAACATCTAGACTGGTATTTGACCAAACCTTGAGTACCACTGCTTAGCCAAAGTAATGCATAAAATTAACTATCAAACTTGGCCGTGCCAATTCAACTTGAGGGCAGTGCTTTACCCAAAGGCCACTGTCTCCTGTCAGGGCCTGGGTCTCTGAGGTGGCCCAAGAAGACAGACACCCTCACATGGGCATGATTCCCTGCCAGCTGACCATGGAGCCAGTTTGAGAGGCATGTGAAAAGAGACATCAAGGAAGGCTGTAGTGAGAAGAAAGGTTCCAAGACCAAAAGGCATCCACAAGGAAAGAGTCAGTGAGCAGAGACCACGTGACAAAGGAAGCGTTAATTGGTCAGAAGTCTGAGGGAGAGAGGAGGCTAGAGAGTGTGTGCAAGTGAAAGGCAGCAGGAGAAGCACCATCTGAGACAGACAGGGTCAGGAGATGGCAACACTCAACCGTGGGGAGCTATAAACACGGGCTGTTGAGGAGACAAAACGATAACTGGATCTCTAGAGGTACATTCTTAGCCAAATGATATTTCAGTTCTCAACTGAGTCCTAAATGGGTAACTGTGGCTATGCCTGACCACTGCTTGAAAACTCTAAGACTTTGACTGTAATATTTCTGTTCTTCCATATTGTAGTATGTTGTTTTAGTTTGGTAGGGCAGCTACGGATAACAAAATACCATACACTGGGTAGCTTATAAATAATAGACACTGATTTCTCACAGTTACGGAGGCTAGAAGTCTAAGATCAAGGTGCCACCAAGGGCAGGTTCTGGTGATGACCTGTTTCCTGATTCATAGACATTCATCTTGTCACTTTGTCCTGACGTGATCTGGGGGTAGGAGGCTGGGCGCTCCCTGGCATCGCTTTTATAAGAGCACTAACCCTCCAAAGCTCCACCTCCTCATACCATCACATGGGGCATTAGGATTTCAACATATGTGTTTTGGGGGTACGCAAAACAAATGTTCATATTGTAGCCTACATTCTTACATGGGGCCAGATTTTCTGGCTACAGACTGTGGCTTGCCTCCCTACTAATCTTGGGCAATTATTTTGACATCTTTAGCCCCAGTTTTCATACTTATAAAATGGAAATAATAATATTACTTCAAGGTCGTAGTGAAAAGTAAATGGGATAATCAATACATCTAAAGCAGTTAACATTGTGCTTGGCTAACAGTAAGTGTTTAATGAATTTTAGCTTTTGACATAAGTTTTACCCATCTCCTCCATTAGAATCATATTGGAAAGTTAACCTCTAGCCACCCCTTCTTTATGTATATGTATATAATATAATACAACACTTCTTTATGTATATGTTAGTATATTTCTATTACATTTCGTTAGTGTCTGTCCTATACCTTCTGTATCTCCCATTAAAGGTTAATAATTATAAGGTCTTTCATATTCCCCACAATGTTTCATAATTCCTAGAGACAGTCATTAAAGTTAACAAGCATTTATTGAGGACATACAATGCTCAGGGTCCTACACCAGGTGCTGTTCACTACGGTGTTTAACATGAAGGAAAATTTTCATGAACTTTTTATACAAAGTCTGAGCACCAAAGTGAGAATATAATAATACAAATTGAGAGGCCATACAACTGGATGACAATATGGGGAGGAATACAGATCAAAGACAAGCTCAAGATTCAGCAAATCATATTCAGTTTTCAACATTTATGAAGTGCCTGCTCTATGCAAGCAGCACACTCCTTAGCTTCAAAGGGGTTATAACATGACTTGCCATTAAGATGTTTTCTCTGTTTATTCATTTATATTTGCAAAGGTGATCTATGGTTATAAATTTTTATTAGATACTAGCAGCATTCTTGACTAAACAAACACATGAGTTGCTAATCAAGCAAAGGCCTTTTTTTTTTTTTTCTATTTTGGGTCACTTATTTCCTCTATGAAAGAAAAGGAACATGAGAGCTCTCTATTAATGTTAAATTCAAAATCTCATTTTCTTTTAAAAACTGAGTATAGTCTCCCTACTGGCCACACACCCCTTTAAATCTGGAATTCACTTCTTTCTATATATTTTGCAAGACCCTACTTAGTAAGTAAAACATGCTACCTGCAGGAATCAAAGGGTTAAAAGAAAACGGGACCACCATAACCAGTTTTGTGAACAGAGGTGTAGATTAATCTTTCGGCTGGTCACGTGCATTCTCCCTGGGCCCTGCTTCCCACAGAACCCAAAGATCAAAAGAGTACGTCTTCCCGTGAGTATATTATCAGTACTAACTTGACAATCTTGCTGTTGACAATACTGGTTGTGCTTCACTTCACTCCCTTCCTGTAGTGAAAAACCAGATCCAACACCCCTGGGCCCACACTGGGGTCGGACGGCAGCTGAAGGGCCAACTGCCAATGGATCTGGAACAGTCTTTCTAGCCTGGGCACCTGACTTCCTGACAGCCTTCCTTTCAGGTCTCCTTGGTTGATGTCGCAGCTGTGATTCCGACAATGAGCTTGGGTTTTTCTTTGGCTGACTTACTCCTTTAGATACCATTTTCCTTGACTCACCTTTAATTACAGGAAATGTTCTTTATTACCTTTTACGGTCATACAATATCCATAAGCAAAGCTTTGGATGAAAATTTTTGAAAGCATTAGCCATGACGAATTATTTTTTCAACACAAGAAGGAGAGCTAGAGCCAGCCCAGATTCTGTGTTTAGTCCAGTAGTATAGCAACTATCATTTGTAACTTCAGAATAAAGTGCACAAAGCCTGGAGAAAATGTCTGCCCATATAAATAAGCAGTTTATAATTACAAAAGTAGTAAGTGTTTTTATACATTAGAAAGGTTGTGAGAATCTTCTTTTTCTAAAAAGACTTTAAAATAAATATTTGTGTTCCAATACAGATAATGTGAAATAACTATAACTCTTGATAAAACAGGGATTTTATTCAAGTTATAAGAAAATCACTTGTAAAATTGCTTATACAAGGAAAAAACTCTATATGTTGTATCTTTCATCATAGATCACCATCCTTCCTCAAAACAAACTGTGATAATTAATATCCAGAGTATGAAAAATCTATGTAATATAGTTTATTTCTGATTTGTTTTAAAAAAAGGCCAAATTGATGTTATCACTTGAAATCTTGAAAAATATATTGCATATGTTGATAAAATAATTTGTACTTCTATTGATTCTCCTAAGTCTGTTGATGTTTTTTAAAATATCTTTATTTTTATTATAAATATTTATGAAATATATAAATATTACAGAAATATGTAAAGTAGAAAACAAGAGTCCCGCCTGAAGAAACTCACACATGAATAGCCTGGTGACCATTCCTTTAAATTTTCTCTCCATATTCTAATGTATGTGGATATAATACTTACCAAAATGACAGCGTACCATACATCCTCTCTGTGATTTCATTTTTCAGAATTATATTTCTTATACATCTTTTCATTTTATGATGCCTAAACCTGTGTCATTACTTGACTATGTATGAGCATTGTAGTAGAAGATTAAGTTCCTGGGCTTTGCAATCAAATGGCTTTTGTGGGTTTGAATCCCAGTTCCACTGTTAGTAATTCTGTGACTTTGACAAGTGACTTGATTTCTCTGTATCACTTTTTAAACTCACAAAATATTAAAAACAAAACAAAACAACAAAAAAAAAACCTACCTGAAATTGTTGCCATATGGAATAAGGACTTGCTGCTTGGCACTTGATAAGCTTGCAAACCGTGACAGTGCTGATACCATAAATTTTGATACCTTGTTAGCAGTCCCATGTTGATGGACATTTAGATTGATTGCATTTGTATTCCCACACATAATGAACTAGTGAAAATGCTTCTAAATACAGCATTACTAGTGTTATATTTTTAAAAGCTATATTTTTCAAGTATACTTTTTTAATCAAGGGCGATACACATATTTTAAACTGATAGATATTGCAGAGAAATTACACCCAAATTGTGTTTACACTATGAATAAGAATAAATGAGAGTAATTTGAAATTACAAGTAATAGTTTTTAAAACTTTTTGTCTATGTGTAAAAATACATTTTTTTACAAAGGACCAGGATATTACTATAACACAACATATAAGTAACATGTATTATATTATCCATAAATATTAGAAACAACGTTTTTCATAATTCTAACAGTTCTGCGAGTCTCTGAGGGTTCTTTCTCCAGAAAATAATTCATAGCATCTGGTTTCCAGTCAAGATGGCAGAGTAGGAAAAAGCTGTGCTTGCCTCCTCTCACAACCACATCAAAATTACAACTAAACTACAGAACAACCATCATTGAGAATTGCCTGGAGACTAGCTGAATAGAAATCCTATAACTAAAAATATGAAAGAGAAGACATGTCGAGACTGATGGGAGAGGCAGACACACAACAACAGAACAAGTGTTGCCTTTTAGCTGCCAACCCGTTTGTCCCCCACACATTCCCCATGACATCCTAAGTCAGGAGCTAAGCGTGGATGCCAAGGAGATGGAATATCTAGGAGACAGAACTGACCCTCTGGGGGACTGTTCCTCCCTCACTCGCACACCTCACATCACCCTGTATGACCCCGGAGGACGGCTGGTTAGTCAATGACAGGTAAGATTCCTCAAGGGAGGAACAACCTGAGACAGGCACAGTCACATAGGGGCCAACAGGAGAGAGCTTGGGCTCAACAGCGGTGAGGCACAGCCCCTCACCCTCTCTGAGGTTAATCTTTTACCCTCTGGCTGCCTTTTGTCCTACACTACTCCAATGGTGACCTGCTAGAACAATATCTGTCATGTTCCAATAGGAATGACTTAGGTATTGCATCAACCCCCTGGGGTGGTTTTGGTACATTGAATCCTTGAGGCTACGTATATGCATAAAGGCACAATAGGTGCTGGAACACAATGGGGACTTTCGGGAACAGCTATAAGGCATGATAATCACAGACCATGGAAAGAGGAAGGTTTTACTTCCCCATACAAGCCTCACTTCCTCATTTTATCCCTCAATAAAAGCTATGCATTGGTCCAATTCTGGGCTCTCTCAGTCCTTGAGGCTGGAGTCCCTTGGCCCCACTTGTAATACATTTTTGGCTGCTGTCTTTCATCACTTTGCACTACCCTTCCTGTGTTCCCACTGCTCGTAACAGGCTGGATGCGACAAACATGCTGTTTCTGCACATATGTGATGGTTAAAATACAGGAGAAATATATTACCTGCACAAGTACCCCTGAGGAGCAAGTGGTCCCAGCCCCACACTAGGTTCTTCAGCTCAGGGTTCCAGTGCCTAGAAGAGAAGTCCCCACAAATTCCACCTATAAAAACCAGTGGAGATTGTGACTGGGTGAACCGGATGGCAGCTGGAGTCTCAGGTGTTCCTCTTAAAGTTTGCATGCAAACTTTCCTTGCTGATGAACTCACTCTCTCTGAGTTCCAGCACTGGAGCAGCAGCTCTAAAGTTGCCAGGAACATACAGAGAAGAACCGAATTGTGTGACTACAAGGTGAGAGCTAGAGAGCCAGCTTTCTCCAAGAAATAAGTGCTAGCAAAAGCCAGTGTTTCTTTGAGGAGCCCTCTCCCTACCCAGTGTGCTGGGATAAATAGGTACCATATTTGAGTTTCCACCAACCTGGCTAACACCGCACCTTAGTGATTCCTTTAAACCCCACCCCATCCATCGGCCCACCCAAGCTGCTTCCAGTGGCTTTTCCATACAAACTGTCTTGGCTCATACTGTGGATTTTCCTAAAATCTCTCAAAGATTCACAAACTTCCAAACAAGCACCATCTGGCCTCATTGTACCTTGTACCTCTTGCTGAGCAGCCATAAGCATGGCCCTAGTGGCCGCTGACCTCAGTTCACAGCTTAGTCTCTCCTAGGCACACAGAACAAGTGGCAACCATCGGTAGGTCACTTTGTAGCTCATACCAAGTGGCCATGAGCAGGGTACAGGTACCAGCTGATCATGGCCTGCAAGAGAGCCCCTCTTAATAGGTCCCAGAACAAATACACTTGGTGCCCCACTTTAGGCCACAACAAAGCACCACTCAACCACCTCCACAAATGGCACATTCACACTGCAGACTGAACAGACACCAGGGACTTGCTAAGCAAATACTGCTCTGTAGGGTCAGCCCCTGCACAACAGCTCCTTCAGTGTAGTCGCAATTAGTCCTTACATCCTATCAGTCTGAGGGTCACTTCCTCCCACTGACATGCAAACAGCAACCAAGGCTCAACTACAGCAAGAGGGCACACACAACCCACACAAGGGACACACCTGGAACACCCAGCTCAGGTAATTAGAGAGGTTATGCCACCAGACCCTGTAGGAGACCTAGTACAGAAAGCCACTCTACTAAGACTGGGAGACATAGCAGCTCTAGCTAATACATAGAAACGAACACAGGGAGGCAGCAAAAATGAGGACACAAAGAAGAATGTTCCAAATTAAAAAAACAAAACAAAACAAAAAAAACCTCAAAAAACAAAATGGAGACAATCAATCAGATACGGAGTTCAAACCATTAGTTATAAGGATGTTCAATGACTTCAGTGAGAACTTCAACAGAGAGAGGATACATAATATGAAAACAGAAAACATAAAAAAGAACCAATCAGAAACAAAGAAAACAATACCTGAAATAAAGAATACATTAGAGGAAGTCAACAGTAGGTTAGAGGACAGAGAGGCTGAAATCAGTGATTTGGAAGATAAAGCAGAAAACAATCAGAACAGCAACAACAACAAAAAAAGGAATCCAAAAACATGATGATAGTTTAAGGGGCCTCTGGGACAACATCAAGCATCCCAACATTCACATCATCACCACACCAGAAAAAGAGAGAGAATAAGAAATTGAAAACCTATTTGAAGAAATAGTGATGAAAAACCTCCCTAACCTGATCAAGGAAATAGACATACGAGACCAGGAAGCACAGAGAGTCCTAAACAAAATGAACCCAAGGACACCCACACCAACACACATCATAATTAAAATCCCAAAGTTTAAAGACAAAGAATCTTAAATGCAGCAAGACAAAAGCAGGTAGTTACCTAAGAGGTTCTCCTATTAGATAGTCAGCTGATTTCACAACAGAAACTTTGCAGGCTAGAAGGGATTGGCATAAAACATTCAAAGTGATGAAAAGCAAAGTCCTACAAACACATTACTCTACCCAGCAAAGCTATCATTTAGACTTTAAGGACAGATAAAGAGCTTCCTCGGCAAGAAAAAGCTAAAGGAATTCATCACCACCAAACAAGTGTTATAAAGAAAGCAAAAGTGACTTCTTTGAGAAGAAGAATTTAAAAAAGATAAATAAATGTAAATAATAAAATGGCAAAACCACAGCTATCAACAATTATTTTAACTGCAAATGGAATATAAATGATCCAATCAAAGACATAGGGTTGCTGAATGGATAAGAAAACAAGATCCTCACATATGCTGCCTATAGGAGATTCATTTCAGATCAAAGGACACATGTAGACTGTAAGTAAAGGGATGGAAAAAGATAACTACTGAACATGGGAACAAACAAGCCAAATAGCTGGACTAGCAATACCACTTTCAGATGAAATAGACTTTAAAACAAAAGCTATAACAAGAGACAGAGAAGGACCAAGCAATCCCACTTCTGAGTATTTATCCAAAGAAACCCAAAAGACTACTTCATAAGGACAAGTGCATCCATTTTTTCATTGCAGCATTATTTACAATAGCCAAGATATAGAGGCACCTTAGGTGTCCATCAGTGGATGAATAAATAAAGAGGTGATATACACAATGGAATATTGCTGAGCCATACAAAAGAATGAAATCTTGCCATCTGCAACAACATGGACCTAGAGGATACTGGGCTGAATACAGTAAGTCAGACAGAGAAAGACAAATGCAAATAATTTTAGCTATATGAGGAATGTAAGGAACAAAATAAATGAACCAACAAAACAAACTCATAGATACAAAGAACATTTTGATGGTGGCCTGATGGGAGAAGAGTTCAGGGGATGGGTGCAAAGGGGAAAGAGATAAGAAGCACAAATCGGTAGTTACAAAATAGTCATGGGGATGTAAAGTACAGCATAAAGAATATAGTCAGTAATACTATAATAACTATGTATAGTGTCAGATGAGTACTAGGCTTATCAGATGATCATTTGTAAGTAATATAAATGTCTAATCACCAGGTTGTACACCTGAAGCTAATATAATATTGTACGCCAACTGTAATTAAAAAGTAAAAAATATATAAAAAAAGAATTCATAGCATCTTATCTTCATATAATCAGTCATTATTAACTGAAGAAAATAATACACCATCAGGATATCTACCAATCAGATGTGTAACAAATGTTTATGGTAATTAATGTCAAGAAATGACATTACAGGTATGGTAACATTAGTTCTGAAATCCAAATTGAACACATTGCCTGACAACTCTACCATATATTCAGAATTGAGATTGCTCCAGGCTAGTTTTCTGTAGTTACACCAGCACTCAAGGAAGGACAACCCATCCTGACACCAAGCTTCTCTAATGTCTAGTAATAAATGGTACATATGTAGTGTGATTGAGTACACCCTCAAGCAGTAAGCACTGAGTGGCAAATATTTTACAAGATCTGAAAATACTTTTATGTTTTCCTCTAGTTCTTTGGCATAAAACTAATTGGAGGCTTTTTTAGGAATAATAACATCTGATGCAATGACAGTAATAAAGGAGAAAGATGATCCTATTTATCAAGACAGAGTCCAAAAAAATTTTTTTTAATAATCAAGAGGTTTTACATCACGTTAATAGAAATGTAAAGATAAATATTTATGTAGGAGAAGTAGTACATGGGAAATATGTTCTCACACACTGCAGCAAATATTGTTTCTTTGCAAAGTTTTATTTGCTTTTTGTGCTTCTGTTGTTAATATGCTCTAAAATCTTTGCTCAATGAAGTTTTTAAATAAAATAAATAAAAATATTTAAATATCATAATTGAGAATTTTATTTCACCCTTTCTCAAAATCGGTTATATGTGGCATTGATATATTTCAACTTCAAATGCAAAATTTTTCTAAAAATGGGAGTTTGAGGCCAACTAGAAAAGTAATGCAAATTTATATTTTAAAAGTTATTCAAAAACAATATTTGCTTTACATTTAACATATTTTAAACACAATTTTCTATTTTATCTTTTAAACTAGAGCTTGTCTATAAAAATATAAGCCCAATTTTGGGGGAAATAACGCTCAGAATAATTTCCATTATAGAGTTTTAAAGTATATTAGAGAACAGTCTGTCACTAGACACTAAATTGAAATTTTAAAGAAAATGATGGAAATAGCTGTAAGGGAGAAAAGTAGCCTTTTAAATCTAATTTGTTATGCACTGCAGTAGGGTGATGGATGCAATGAAAGTTCTTTTATTGAGTTCCCATGTCCAAGAGGTATTTAGGTAGCAAAGGATGTTAAGCAGACCCCCTGCAATACTCCTTTAACTGAAGATAGCAGGAAATAAGGTATATAGGTCTGTGTCCTCCTGATTTTTATTTCCTCGGGAGTACAACTTATGCAAAGGACACCTTAGGCTGCTTAGCAGATCACAAAGGGTGCACTAGACCCCCTCGCAGTCTGCTTGAATAGAGTGATCTAAAGGATGGCTGAAACCATACCGAGAGTTCAATCCTTCAGGTGGGTCTTTTCAAATTCCAATAGTGAGGAGTTACTGGAGAATTGGTAAGGATTTCACTAGGCCCCAGCAGGTTTGAGATCAAAAGCTTTGGTTAAATAAAAGCCTGTTGGGAATTCTTAAAACCTCTTTGTACTGTAACTTTAAAAAGTTAATACAAAGAACCCTTAGACTGAAGCCTGTAACAGCACGAACAAAGAGTATATCAAAACTGATTCCATTAAGAGAAAACGGACATACAAATTCACTTAATTTAAAGAGCAATCCGGTTATATTACTGAGCGGGAGAAAAGGACTTACACCAACCATCGAGCCCATTTAGAAGATGTGCTCGTTTCTTGTTACATATGCCAGACTTCATTCTTTATTGTTCAGATATGCCTTTTAAACAACATATATATTCATTTTCCGAAAGAAGAAAGAGTGATGTGCATTTAAATTCACTCCTAAAGAAGATACTTTTAAAACAAATTAAAATTAACCTTGTTAGGGACCCATCAGTCAGTTGGTTATCTCTTTTTCATGGTGTCAAACTGCTAATTGCCCATCCTCCTTAAAATAATAAACCTTCAATTGATATTGATTGGAAGATCATTAATGAGTACATTAATTATAATGTAATTTTTATAATTAATACAAATCTATTTCTTGGCAAGTCACACACTTTTACTAACTGAACTCATCAGTTAATGTTTTAGTGGAAATAGTTGGCTCAGTCAACAACCCACCCCATGCATTATTTGGTTTTAATGTCTCAAATTTGCTATATGTTTTGATCTTTCAAAACACTCTCATGTACTGAGTGTTTCACACTTTCACATTAGGAATGTGAGATGGTTAAGTTAAGCATTGATTTCCTTTTTGTTTTTAATAAATAGGGATGCTGAAACACACTTAGGACAAACAATGTGCTCTCAGTTGCACAGCCATTTAAGAGAAAGCTGGAACTAAAACCTATGGTTCCCCATTTCAAGTCTAGAGATTTTACAACTGAGCAATGTCTCACAGATTTCAGCATGTAATTAAAGCTTGAGTCACACACAGCTGGCTTCATCCCAAAGAACTGTTTTCCAAGCGTGGTCATTATTGACGGAGAACATCCTGAAATTTCTCGTATTGATAGATGGAGAAACTGGTCCTTCTCCCCGTGTTTAATTTTCCATCTGCATTTTCTCTTCTCTTCTTTAACCTCTGTCCTCTCTGTGTGTCATCTGATGAACGACAGGAAAATGAAAAAAGGAGACTGATAAGACGTATGAAAGCTTTGGAAAAGGAGCAAATACTCAAAAAATCTCCAATGAGTGTATCTACTAAGTACCAACAGTCCCTTAAAAAATATGAACAAAAGAGTTCAATTGACTGTCTACTGAAAGCAAAAAGAAGCAATACATTTTTGACAATTGTGTGTCCTCACTGTTTCCACCAAAACAGCCAAGCTAGCACCCACCCTTCACAGGTGTGACATCAGATGCCCATTCAATTTAAGCTATTAATAGTTAAAGAGCTCCTATGTCTGTCCATCCTGATGGAATGTTGACTCAGGTAGGAGCTCCATCATACAATTTGCCATTTGCGATAAATAAAAAACTTCAAATCAGTAATCATGGCGGGGCATGGTTACTAAATCTTCGATTTCCAAATATGTGTGTATGTGCATGCTTATGGGAGTGTATTGACATATACATTTTATATGGAGTACATATATGCTCGTACAAATATAATTAATCTTTGAGGTATAGTTAAAATATGAACATTCTAATCAAAGACTTACTCCATACTGAATGAAAAATATGTGAACTAGCTTATTTTGGGTACTCTGGATACTTTCATAGACACCTAAGACCTTGCCATCCTGAAGTTATTGCTTATCTATTTCGTGTGCTTTGAATTTTTAAATCCATTCAAATGTGCCACTGCATAGTGTAGTATTTGAACTTGAGTCTTGAATTCCAGAAGCTAAAAAAATTACTAGTGTAGCAATGAATAATGTAAATGTAAAGGTATTCTTTGAACACTTGGCATACCATCAACAAGAGTTTGGACCCTAAAAAGATTGTTTTAAAAGTATATGTTATATAATCAATCTCAAGACATTTATAATCTTTAGTGAATGAAATACCGGCTAAGATGAAACATAAATTCATGAATTTTAAATTGATTGCTCCTTCCTCTGTGACCCTGCCTTACCTTATATCTACTCTAATAAAGCATTTACAAAATTTGTTTCATGTGTAATTTATATTTGTCATCTTCATTAGAAACAGAGACAATCATTTTTATCATGGTTTCGTCTGTGACTACCACAGGACATATCATAGGTGCTTTAATAAATGCTAACTGAGCTAATGAATGAAAAATAGGTAAGCAATTGGAGGACAAAATAAAACAGATGATTGCTGAATATTTTGTCAGTGTTCGAAAGAGTAAAAGCAAAAATTAATATCTAGAATTTTTTCAAAGTGAAAATAGCTGTCTTTTCTGACTAATAAATAATACACGCTCACTGGAAAATATTAAAATATCTCATAATTCCTTTATTAGAGAAAACCAGTTTTAATGATTTGGTGCTATCAGTTGTTTATTCACACATATATAGAGTTGGCATTTTTTAAAACAAAATTGGTTGGAACCATAGTATATATTTTTTTGTTTATTAACTTCAAAGAGTTTTTAAATATATTGCTAATACCTTTCCATGATACAAATGTTTGCCTTTAACTGGCTATGGTAGTCTGTATTTTATATATTTCATAATGTATTTAACTCTATTGACAGATATTTAGGTTGCATTAAATTTTTATTCTTATAAACATTACTTCAATAAACATCTTTTAACATCTTTGCAAGCTTAAATTTATTTTCTTGGCATAAATTCCAAGACATGGAATGGACTTAAAATGTTGAAGTATTTTGTTAAATTACTTTCCAAAAATGTTGTGCCAATTTATACTCCCACCAACTGTACATAAGCCATTTCCCCTACAACCTAGCCTGGATATAATTCATTTTCAAAATCTTTGTTAATTTAATAAGCAAAAAAAGTGTCATTTTTTTCATTGTTGTTTTAAATCCTCGACTACTTAGGGGCCTGTTAAATAAACCAATTCTTGATAAATCGCACATGGCCCACCCGTGAAGCATGTTCAGTACCAAACTGACTTCCCTGTGCTGCCCAACTGGGTTATCTATTTACAGCAGCAGTGGATATGAATCAAGAAAACAAGATCTTAATGTTAGGTTACACACATTAAGGAAAGACCAAATACACACACACACACACACACACACACACACACACACGTAAAATCTCAAAATGAAAAGTGTTTGATTATTGACTACTTTTCCACTGTTTCCCATTATTAATGTGAATAATTGAGTAAATAATAACAAAATTCACAAATGATATACTGCGATTGCAGGACCCATTCTTCAAACCGTGTTAGCTACTGGCAGAAAGACAACTTACCTCTAATTTCTTGGAAGGCTCTCGTGGGTTTGGTAACAATTCTACCTCCAAGCCTGGAAGTCCACAAGGTCCTGACATGATACGGCAATGTGAAAAAGAATCTGCAAAACAAGACACATGTGTGTAAGAATATGTCATTGGTGATATAAGTACCACTTTATATTTCCGTAGTCCCAGTAAGTGTATGTGCCAAACTTTGCTTTGGAAAAGGAAATAGCAGCTTTATACTTCACAGCTTTGGAATGCTATCCCAAAGACCAAGCACTGGTCAGTATCTCTTGCCTATGAATCAGGGTAGGATCTTTGCGGGAAGGTCCTAGAGATGTCACAGGTTTCTTTGTGGCCTTGGTCAACAGATCCACAGAGCCCGCCAGTGAGTATAAAAGCTTCTATCTATATTTTGAAGGCAAAACTGTGAAGATCTCTAGCCCCACTGCACTACTTTACTACTCGGTACTAGGAGGTATACTCAGCTACCTAGTACGTTCACTAATGCATAGTACTTGTATTAGTTGTCTTATGGCCATGCAACAAAACCCCCCGAAGTTTAGTGACATAGAACCATGCACATTTGCTATCTCACAGTTTTCATGGGTTTGAAATTCAAGGACAGACTAACAGGGTCTCTTGCTTCGGGGTCTCTCATAAGGCTACAATCTAGATGTCACCTAGTGCCACAGTTACACCAAGGTTCAACTGAGGAAGAATCTGCTTCCAAGCTCACAGTACTAGTTGGCTGGATTCAGTTCCTCATGGACTACTGGAATGAGTGTCTCAGGTCTTTGCTAGCTTTCGGCCAGAGGGTGCCCTCAGTTCCTGGTTGTGTGCAGCTCTCCAACGTGGAAACTTGGTTCATCAAAGCTAGCAAGAGACTCTGCTAGCAAGACAGAAGACATTATCTTTTATAATCTAATCATGAAAGAGATATCCATTAATTTTGACCACACTCTATTCACTAAAAGCAAATCACTAGGTTCAGACTATACTCAAAAGGAGAAAATTACACAAGTTTGTGAATACTGGAGGCAGGGATCATTGGAGATTATTTTAAAAGGTGTCTACCACAGCATGTGATTGCTCAGTTGATAATGGGCTTAGAGGCCACTGGGCAAAAGTGAGAAGGGGAATACCAGTAGACATGGTGGGAGAGGACTTCTTTCAGAGAAAAGGGTCAATATACTCCAGTGATATATAAACTGTCAACAAACACAGTTAAATCTTGGAGGATTAGTCACCTTGAGAAAGTATGTAAGTCTCAGATAAAATTAGTATGTAACATGTTAAAGCACTGATGTCTCAAATTACATATATTACACATTGGGAAAAATGGAAGTAATAGGTATAATGAGAGACAATGGCAAAACCTAAGACAAAGAAATAACTGGTAATAGAGAAACATAACCTCAGCCAAGAGGAAATACATTCCATAGCTAATATCAAAAAACTCATAATCCTTATTCCCTCAAAATGTTGTATCTAACAATTAACATTGACAAAGTAAAATTAATGACATTTAAAAGACTCTGTGAGTAGGTATTTATCATTTCAAAACATATCTACATGCCACTTATTTATCATTGCTGAGCTTAAATTCTGAGTTCGTTTTGTCAAAAACATAGATATAGTGATCATTTAATGTTTGTCCTTACTTTGTACTCATCCCTCATTTGATAGGATATTTGGATCAAGGTAGGGTTATATTTGGGGACCTTGAAAAAATACAGAAAATATGAGGGCTGTCTGGAAAAAATCCAGCTGTAAATGCCTCTTTTTTCATATTACATGGCTGGGTATTTTTCAGACAGTCCCTAAACACTTACTGATCCATTCTGGAGGGCTCC
This sequence comes from Lyroderma lyra, assembly GCA_004026885.1. Taxonomy (NCBI): domain Eukaryota; kingdom Metazoa; phylum Chordata; class Mammalia; order Chiroptera; family Megadermatidae; genus Lyroderma; species Lyroderma lyra. The sequence continues at coordinate 116,516 of PVJL010000702.1, read as the reverse complement.
TACTCATGATAGAATTTTTTAGTAGCATAACTACTTTATTAAGTTAAGGTGATTAGTTAAATGTATGCATGTATGCATTATATACATGTTTATATGATGAGAAAAATGAACAGAGATATAGCAGATAAACTGTCTTAACAGGTTTTGCTTGGTTTTAGTGCAAAAACTTACTAATTAATGCAAGTGTTGCAATCATTTTTATGACATTCCCCAAAGATGGCACTTTAAGGGTTATACCATATGCTGATTGACAGCAGCCATAATTCCATACAATGAGACTGTATCATATTGTTTGAAGTGAGGTGATATTCATCTCTTGAAACTGATCAAACATACGATTGCATCAAACAGTATTACAATATAATCACGCTGTATGTGGGGACTGCCAAGGTTGATCATCATGCTGTACTCTTTTCCCTTGGACTTCTCTAATAGCAATTGTGACACACCACTGCATCCACATTTTCCTTTAAGAACTGCACAATCTAGCATAGAGGAAAAAAATCTGCATAAAATTGTGGTTTGGTTATGCTGTGTGAGTGTACATGTGTAGACTGCTTTAGAATTACAAATTTGCTTCCATAAAGATCTCCCTAGGTATACAATAAAAACCTAGCACGGCCGAGATAAAAAGAGAAAATTCCGAACAGGGCAGAAAATAATTTAAATGCCCTTTATTTTTTTGTCAGTGAACAAGCAAATTTGGGAGAAATGTCTTTTTTAAAAAAAACAAAACACTTTTTAGTGTCTGGAACTCCCAATGATATTTTTTATGCAATGTACATTTTTGTAAAGCCTCTTGTGGTATCTACGGACCTTGGGACTACTTCAGCTGCAGATGAAAATGGTTTAGGAACCCATTCTTCTCCCAGTCTTAGCTGCTACTCATCTTGGAAAGCAGTGCAAGTATGGGCATGAGTAAATAAGGGTAATTTGGCTATTCGCTTAGTGGCATTCCTAGTGGCATAAAGTACTTTAATATAGTGGCTTTCAGATTGATGTAATTCATTATTATCCGTTTACTTTTATTATCCATCTGTCTGTCCGTCCATACTTTTGGGACTATGTTCAGACTACTGTACAAAGGGTGCTGGGATGGGAGCCCTCATCTATTTGTGCTGACATTCACTGAGAGATGTGTTTCCAATTTGGTTCTCTCATGCTGACCCATGCAAGTGTCCAAGATGTCACCATCCTATATGAACATTATTCACTTGTCTAACCCTAACCCTAACCCGATTTCTTAAGCTTTAGTTCTCTGCCTTTGGGGCTTATAGAAACTATGTGGCTCTTTCAAAGACTCATTGGGACGTCAGGGACACAGAGGCTCTCTGATTGGTGGCCTGAACATCCACACAGCCATCTCTCTTCTATGGCCTCTCAGCTATGGCGGACACAAGGGAATCTGTGAGGTGAGAGGCCTCTTGAGCTTCCCCAAAGACACAAAACAAGATAGCTTTCCGCTCTCAAATTCTCCTAACCATGGGCCTTCATCCCAGTTTTAGTGAGGGGCAGTCAGGGCCAAAGTCTCTTCACAGACACACCCCCAATATTTAAGTTCTATGCTTCACTTCTGACCATTTTCTCCTTTTCTTTCCTTCTTTAGCCAATGGGGTCTTCATTTACCATTGGGTGCAAAACACTTTCTCTATTTTTCCTAAATCTTTTATTTGTGATATTAATCCCACGATTTGAGATCTTCAGCCTTTTGTGTTTGATGCAAAATTGCCTAAGGTTTTGGAATTCAAAATCTAAGAACTGACTTTTCCATTCTCACTGTAAGAGCATCCATAGCCTAAGAAATAAAGTCCTAGCGGCTGCCCAATGAAGGCAAAGGGGCCCTATGCATCTTCTTTGTTTTCTACTTCACTCATTTTGTTGTTTGACCTTTTATTTTCGTCTTCTCCCCATTTCCTTAGCGTTTAGTTGGGTTTTTGTTTGTTTGTTTGTTAGTTTGTGATGAATACAATAATTAACTCACTAATTTTCATCTTTTTAAAAAAAATTACTAATATAAATTGTGAAGGCTGTACATTTACCTCTCAGGAGTACATAAGCTACAACGCACACTTTAATTTTGCTATTGGTTGCTTTCTTTAAAATTTGAAACAATAAAAAATTTGCAAAAAAATGCTAGACATACAGTCCAAAGAACTTGTTTTTCCTTGATACTTGAAAATTGCTGACTTGATGGTCCATTATCTCCCAAAACTTTCATGTGCATTTTATTATTTTTTTTTTTTTACAAATAAGAACGTTCTACTACTTAACTGCAACACAACAATAACATCAGGAAACAAACTTTGATACACTCCTGCTCTTTAGTCCACAGACCACATTCATTTCACCAATTGATGTAACAGTATTTTTTGTAACAAAAGGAATCAATTCAGAATCACACACTGTATTTAGTTGTTGTCTCTTTAGTCTCCTTCTTTCTGCAATATTTTTTCAGTCAATCCTTGACTTTTATAACTTTGATGTTTTTAAAGATGAGTCTAGTTATTTTACAGAATTTCCCTCAATTTAAGTTTGTCTGATGTTTTCTCATGATTAGATTCAGGTTCCAGGATCATAGAAGTAATGCTGTGCTCTTCTCAAGCTTCATACCAGGTCATGCATGGTTTTAATAACTGATGTTTACTTTGACCACTTGATAAATGTGATGTTTTCCAGGCTTTTCCACCATAAAGTTACTTTCCCCCCCTTTTGTGGGAAGTTACTTTGAAATCATGTAAATATCCTATTCCTCATCAAACATTAAATTTATTCATTGATGTTGGTATGGCCTCATGGCTTTTTATTTTACTTAATATTATACATTTATGAGTTGCCGTCCCATTGATTTTGATATTCAAATTATGACCACTGTGGCCAGTAGGAGCCCATTTAGGCTAGCTTCTAGGTCCTTTTGCTATGTCCCCATCACTTTTTTTTAAAAAACACTTTTTTGGTTTCTGGTACAAGCCCCAGGCTTTTCTTGTATTTTCCCTCCCCTCAGCCCCAGAACCAGCCATTTCTCCAAGTCCTATTTTCTTTTATTGGAAAATAATATCTAAAAGCCAAGATATGGATGTTATATATGTTCATTGCTGTTGGAGCATCGCCTTTTCCAGGCCCTATCAGAAGATAGAGCTGGGAGACCAATATATACAAGTATGCATATGTTCCACATATTTACATCTTTACTTCCATGTCTGTTTACAGTTTTGAAAACCAGGAGTTTATGCTCAAACCTCCAAGTCACATGTTTATTCTAATTTTCTCCCTTTCCACATATGGAACCTTCTCTTTAGTAGTGAGAAGACTAGCCTGCAGCATTCTTCAGATATTTATTGATGCAATAACCTCACTTTATGCAACCAATCTTCATTGCCAACTATGAACCCTGCCCCGACACAGATACCCACCTCTACCTGCTTGAGCCCCGATTACCCTGGGTGGGCACCTTCTTCCCACGCTCAGGCCGATTCCTCCTGCTAGTTTGCTGCCATCCTTCAGTGGATATTCTTCTCAACCTCTGTGGTCCTGCTATCTCCCTCTGGGCCACTGCAGCTCCTCTTACCTGGTCTGCCTCAGCTAATGGCTTTAGCACTAAATTACTCAGGAAGGGGAAGGAATGTCATTCAAGGTTTGCCTTATAATGTTTTCATTATCCTCCAACTCTTTAATGCATGAATAATCTGAATTTTGCATTTTCAAATTTGTTGGGGAATTTTATGGTTGGTTTCAAATTTCATGATATTGTATTCAGCTCTATTTTCTAATTTCTAAATTAATCATATTTAGATCAATTCTGTTATTTGTTGTTATTTTCCTTGCAGACTGATTAGTAGCCAATTCGGTGGATGTGCCAAGTTTTCTAGAGGAGATTTCATAGTTTCAAACTTTTGGAGTCTAGGTTTAGTACATACCAATCATATAAAGCTTATAATTTGTGTTGTCCAAATCTTCTACATCCTTATTAAGATTATTTGACCACTTTATTTACTAATTATTGAGATAGGAGTAGTTAAAAAAATTCCAGTATGATCGTAGCCCATTTTCTTCTAACATTTGTTCAATTTCTGCGTCCTCTCACTTGAGTATGTATTATTTGGTGCATGTACAAATACAATCAGAATTGTTTATCTTCCAGGTGATTTATTTCATTTATCATTATGTCCTCACTACAATTATTCCTAAGAATGTTTCACTGATGTTTTTCGACATAAAGTCTATTTTTTCTGATATAAATATAACAGCATCAGCTTCTTTCCACTTAGTTAATTAGTTGGTATTTACTGTTTTTCCTAGAACTTTTAACTTCTAAAATTTTTATGGTCTTGATGTTTGGATACGTTCCCTATAGATATTATTTATTTAAATTTTAAACATTCAATCTCGTAATATCTCTATTCACTGGTAACTTTAGGTCACTTGTACTTATTGTAACATCTAATGTACTTGGACTTATTTTCACCATCATAATTTGAGCTTCTTTATACCATCATTGTTTTCCTCTTGCTCCTTTAGCGGGTGAATCCAGTTCATTGGTTTTAAAAAAATATCTTCTTGTTTGGAAATAATATATTTTATTTTCTTCTGTTTACTCTGACTTTGTCAGGCCTAAGGTTAATGAAGATGTTCATCTTCCTTCGAAACAAGACCAGAGTGTAATGACACTTAAAGTCCCACTGTTCTCCACGAGTCTTGTGTGTTGTTTTCCAAAATTTTATATCAACTCGGCTTTTTAAAAATAGATACATCATTTATTTCTAAATTTCTTATGACACATTCAAACACATACCAAGAAAATGAAGAATTATAGAATCATAACCTCTGTCCACTATCTAACTTAAGAAATAAACATGACTCATGAATTATCCAATGTAGCCCTCTTCCTCTCAGAAATAACCTCTATAAAGTTAAAAAATGTTCCATTTTTCTTTTATGGCCCAAAATGATTGTTTTTATTATTTTATTCAAAGAATGTTATTTAGATTTATCTATACATTTGGCATTTATTTTGTCACTATTGCTTTTTACATATTACCCTTGTCTGGATTCAATTTCTTTCTATGAAGAACGTTCTGACTTGGGTCCTTTAGTAAATGTTTGCAAGTCAAAAGCTTTCTCATTTTTAATTGGGAAAGAAGTATTTAAATATGACCCAATTCTTGAATGACACAGGTATACGGTATAAAATGTGTATGGATATGGATACAGAATTGTTAGTTGAGAGATATTTTCTCTCATTTTGCAGGTATTACTTTATTTTGCCTATTATGTTGCAATTGAGAGGTCTGTTGCCATCTCACATGCATTATTGCAGATAATCTGACTCAGTAGGTACTGTTTCTCCTATTCCTTGCATGGAATCTTTATGAAATTCCTATTATAAGGGATATGTATATATATGTGTGTGTATGTGTGTGTGTGTGTGTGTGTGTATACATATATACATATACATATATATATTTGTGTGTAAATTATATGTACATACTACAAATACACATTATATATATATATATTTCTTTATAACCTCAGATATACATTCTAGTTCATCAATTCCTTTTAAGCTACATCTAATATGCCCTTAAAAGCCACTAATTTTCTTTAACTTCAAGGGCCATATTTTACATTTATAGAATTTTTAATTGTTTTTTTTTAATGTATCTGTACTTCATTTTTAATGCTTTTGGTTTTCTTTTTTAATGTTTTAAATATTTTAAATCTATGTGTCTTATATTAATAGTTTCTCTCTAATAGTTCTGTTACCTAAGTTTCTTGGGAGAATAATTCTGTTTTTACTTTTTCCTAATTCTGTCAATGTGGATTGTTACCTTGTACGTTTTGTAATTTTCAGTGGTAAGCTCATCTTCGTTGGGCTTCATCTGAAAGCATCATGTATGGCCTGGGATGAGGTTTTATCACAACAGATTTGTTCTCAGTTTGCTTCTGCTGTGAATACACTGACATAATGTGGAGTGCTCAGGGACATGAAATTTGAACACCAACATCATATGGGTGCGTGTCTGTGATTACAGTTTCCCTGAGGAGGCTTATTTTCCACCCTGCACCTAGTCCTGGATAACTTGCTTTCTTGTTTTCTCTTTTGCGACTGTGCACATTATTTCTAGTCTACCATTTCCCTGAAGGTGCTGCCCTTAATTGATCCTGTAAGAGGTTCAGTTTCAAGCTGTCATCTCCCTCCGGAATTTCTAAGGCCTTGTCTTTGGTGTCCCTGTGAATATGAAAATGAAAGCTCCCAGGTTTCTGAGATATAACCACCACCCCAACCCACTACAGCTCCTACAACCTGCCTTGTTAGTTATCATGATTACCACTTGGGCTCTCAGTTTTCTCTTTCTTTGAGCCCTGGTAATTTCTCTAACTTTCTTGCAAACTCAACTATGAAATGAAGAGTGTTTATTTTATTGTATCTAGTTTATAGTGAGAGAATATTCAGGATATCTACAGTTGATATAATCTTATAACTGGAAATCTCATTTTTTTGATATCCTATTGACATCTCAAATTCACGTTGCTGCCAACCCTTTTGGTCAATGTATTCACAAATCTGGCTCTATTCCAGTGCTCTTCATCTCAGTTTCACAAACTAGAAAGTCATTCTAATTCCTCCTTCACCTTCATTGTCCAATGAATCACCAAACCCCATTGATTACTCTGCAGAATGTATCTTAAAGCAATCCACCTGTCTCCATCTCTACTGCTCCTACTTTAATGAGAGCCACCTTCTCCTGAACTACTGTGACAAGCTTCTAATTCTCCTCTCCTCCAGTCTATTATTTATACTGTGGCCAGAGGAAATTTTCTAAAACCTAAATCTGATCAATTTACTTTTTTGCTTAAAACCATCAATGAATTTCCATGGCTGTTTAGATAAAATTTAAAATCCTTCATATTGTCTCTTTCACATGGCTCATTATTTCTCACCATTAATTAATTCAACAAAATTATACTGAGCAGCTCCTGCTTGTGGGGGCAATACTTAGAACTGCACGTACAGTGTATATGAGTTTGCTAGGGCTGTGTTATAGAACAAAGGTTTGTGCCCCACCCCACATTCGTATGTTGAAATCCTAAGCTCCAATGGGATGGTATTAGGAGGTGGAGCCTTGCATAAGTGACTAGATCTTGAGGGTGGAGCCTTTATAAGAGTTTCCTCACCCTTTGCACTATTTGAGAACACAGCAAGAAGATGACAGTCTATGAATAAGAAAGCAGGCTCTCACCAGACATTGATTCTTCTTGCACCTTGATCTTGGACTTTGCAGACTCTAAAACTGTAAAAAATACTTTTTTTATTAACCAACCAGTCTATGGTATATTGGTTACAGCAGCCTTGACAGATTAATACAGAGTGCCATAACAAAGTATAAAGACTGGTTAGACAACATTTTGGCAGGGCTAATTTCCTCTTCTGTGTGTCTGTGCCTTAATCTCCTCTTCTTACAAGGAAACCAATCATGTTGGCTTAGAACTTGCCCTAATAACCTCATTTTAACTTTGTATACCCTATCTCCAAATACAGTCACATGTTGAGGTACTGGATGTTAGGACTTTAATATTTGAATTTTGAGGGAGACACAGTTTAGTTCATAGCATTGTGGTAAACTGAAATTCACCAACCACTCTGCTATGGGTACACTCTTGCTTCTTCTCTGCTTTCCAGATACTTCTCTGTATGCAGTGAGCTTCTTTCTCTTGCCTTAGGGGCTGTGCAAAGACCACTACCTTCCACTTGGAGCATTTCTCCCTCTACCTCCAACTGTGCTCAGCCAAAGGCTGGATCTCAGCTTTAATGTTACTACCTCAGAAAACATTTTCTGACTCTCAGGTTAGATTGTGTATCTGTGTTTTATATTCTGTACATCTTTTTTGTACCACTTCCTACAATTTTAATTAAATGATTAACATATAGTTAGTGAATTTTCTTCATCCTACAGTGCTGAGCTGTTAGTTGTGCTAACAGTTTCAAAACAATTGTAGAGAGAGGAGAGAAATACTACTCTGCTAGTTAGCTATTGGTATTATAATTCTGCATTAAAAAAATGACAACACAAATCAGTGACTTAAAACAAGAAGCACTTATTTCCTTCTCATAAGTCTACGAGTTGCTGCAATTCACTTGTACAAGAACTGAACTTCAGGTTCCCAGTTCTGGGCTCCAGGCTGCAGGCTAGGTTCAGGTCCATATTCTGTCCGTATTCTCCTTGGACTAATGGCTACCTAGTCCATGGTATTCTTCTGATGAATGATCCAAGTTCAAGTGAAGGGAACATGTAATGCCTGTTAACCACTCAGCTTAGAATAAGCAAACTCATTTCCACCCAATTCAATTTTTTAAAGCAAGTTATAGTCAAGCCCAGCATCAATGAGTTGGGAACCGTACTGTGTCTCTTCTAGAAGGAGACACTGAAAAGTCTCATGGAAAAGAGCATTTATGTATAATTCTCTAATATAGAGGAATTGGGACCAATAACTCAATCTACATTAACTACAGTGAAAAATATATACACAAATTTTTATTTTGTTTACTTATAACAGATTATCCAAATATGTTTGTCTATACAAAGATGTACCACTTTCTTCTGTGATACAAGCAAATCTTCATAGTCAGAGCCTAAAGTATCTCTTCAGTCACTTTTGGTCATCATCAGTCATGCACATCTTTCTACTGACCTGTCCTTTATATAACCTGTGTACAGGATCTTGACCTCTTTCATGCTTGTGTACTTTTTAGGCAAACAAAAGAATACTAGATTTGTACTTTCATTCTCAATTTGGTTAATGCAAACATTCCCTACCTCCTCTCCATAACTGACTCTCTTATTGGAAAATAAAAGCTTTTATATAAATCAACAAGTAGTTGTTGATAGATATTTGATATCTGATTGATAATCCTCCCCAATGCATGAACCTCTCTAGCTTGGAAATCTTACAATCTGTTTATAGTCCCAATTGTACTGTCTAGTTGGTGACAGTCGATTCTTTTGAGTATGTCTCAATAACAAAAGGAAACACAGGTTTATCTCTTTGTGGGTATCTTCTCATCTTAGGGGTTCTGCAAAGGACTTGAGTGTTTCTAAAGGACATGTAAGTGCAAATCCATCATTTTTCCAGGGATGACTGTTAGCTCCAATTACTCTAACTTTGTCTTGTGGCTCCGTTTTCATGATTTTCTACATATCCAATAACTTATCAAAGCTACGTTGGAATGTAATCCTTTGAAAGACATTTGAAAAGACAATTCTAGATCTAAATTTAAGTTAAAATTCAACTCTGTATGGTGATGGTGGTATAAATACTCCAACTAAGGAGACACGGGTTTAACAAAGATGTGATGTCAACTCCATCACAATTTATTCCTGGGCCTGATAGCTAGAAACCTCAGAGACTGAAGGATCCATCCCAATTTAACACTGGACCAGTCATCTGAAACTATGTCTTGCTCAGTTGCCCTAAGTTCCTTATCACAAGTGTAAAAAACTGACGCGGGCAGTGTAAATAAGTGTCTTTTCACCAAGGTGAGATTTGCATGCTAGATACGATAGATTCTATTCTCTGGAGAGAGAGAGAGAGAGAGAGAGACTGAGGCAGATCCCAGAGGATGGTGCACGAGCATGGATTTCTTATAATGCCCAAATCATGTTCTAGGACGTTTCAACACATAAGCCAAATTTTATGCCTGATTACTGTGAGTTGATTTCTGTCACTTGCAATCAGATAGAGTTCTGGGCACTACAAAATAATAACCCACATGAACAACATCATTGTTTGGAAAAACAAACAGTGCAGCAACCAAAGATAATTTCAGAGTAGCTCAAGTTATTTTTTTCTTTTCTTATCCAAGATGAAGGGCACAGAGATCTTCCAAAATCCCTTTGCCTCCCCCAGTGGTTCATGCACAGCAGCTGCTTCTGCTCCTTTATATCTTTCTTCACATTCCAGCCTCTTATTAAGATAACCTCCTCCCCCAAATTTAACATTTTGAACTTTTGTTCTCTCTTCCTTTCCTCCCTATTCTCAAGCATAAAACCCAAAAGAACTTGTTTGTCAACGCCGATTCTCAAAGCAGGACTTACCTCAGAACGCAAGAAACCCCATTTGCAATATGAAGAGAGACTGGGAATGTCCACGAGCTCCTTTGGTTCATTGCTCTCCTCTTAAAAAGGTTTCCAAAAGGAAAAATAATACATGCCTTAAGTTTTAGGTTATACAAAGGTTTAACATCGGTATTTTTTCTTGCTAACCCAATGCCTTCTACACATATATTATGTACCTAATGACATTTTAAGTGAAGAAGAAATTAATGAATACATGAATTACTGAATAAACAAAAAAGAAATGCATGAATAAATGAAAAAATAAGACAGGCATTTTTGGGAAATTATTACAGGAAAATTTAAAGTCATGGTCAATAAATGCTTGACATCTAGAAGATTAAAAGATACATTTATAAAATCCAAGTCATTTCTGCACATACCTAAGAAAAGAAGACAAAAGGAAGAAAAATAAACAACACTGAAAGTAAAATAAGTCATATATATATATATATATATATATATATATATATATATATATATATATATATTCCTGAATAGAATAGCACATTTTATCTTGTAGTTATTTGTTTATTTATTTTAAATTATAGTTGACATACAACATTACATTAATTTTTGGTGTACACCATAGTAATTAGATATTTATACGGCATCTCATGAAGTAATCACACGGTAAGTCCAGTAACCATCTGACAGCGTACCTGCTTATTACAAAATAATTGACTCTATTTCCTATGCTGTGCGTTACGCCCTGTGACTTACTGTATAGCTGGCAGTTGGTACTTTCTTAGTCTCCCTCACCGTTTTGGCTCATCTCCCCACCTCCCTTCTATCTAGCAGCCATCAGTTTGTTCTCTGTATGTATGAAAGTTTCTGTTTAGTTTTGTGTGTTTGTTTTTTAGATTAAAAGTTGAAAACACCAATTCAAAAAGATATATGTTCATGATAATTTTTTTTGCAGGGGTGGGGTAGTTCCCTGGCTGGGAATCGAACCCAGGCTGCAGCGTTGAGAGTGCCAAAGCCTTAGCCACTACACCACCAGGGACCTGCCACGTATGTTCATTGAAGCATTATTTACAGTAGTCAAATAGCCAAGAAATGGAGACAACCTAGGAGCCCATTCGAGGGACAAATGGATTATATGACATACACTTGTATACACACAATGAAATATTGCCTGCAGTTCTTGATCAAAAGTTATCAAAAACATTTAAAGATATTTAGATTGTAAACCTATTGATAAGAAAATATTTATATAAAAATGGATACACAGGACTGAACTAATCTCTACGCATTAACAATCTTGACTATAACTCTATATTAAGGACACCACTGCCGGGATACAGCGATGTGTCTGCGTGGTGTGCATTTACAACTTGATTCATACACAGGCACCATGTTCTGTGTCTACCATGGAGAATTGAATGAACTGGCTCTGGTACCACTGTGGTCACTATACATATATACGTGTGTGTGTGTGTGTGTGAGTGTGTGTATGTATGTATTTCAAGAAAGCTATTTAATTTAAATAATACCAATAGTAGCTAAACCAAGTATATTAATTACAATTCTTTGTTTGTAAGCCACAGAGACCAAATCTGACTAAATTAGACATAAATGTATTTATTGGAAGAAGGTGCACTGAGAAAGAGCCAACAGTGATTTCCTCCCTCTTGTCTTTGTGAATCTCACCCTAATTTTGTTTGTGGGTCTATGTCTCTCACCTATGTAGTTCAGGGTTAGGTCCTAATTGATAGAAGACATTCACCTACTCCCACTGTCAGTTTAAACACAGGCATATGGAGAGAGAGATGTGGTAAGACTGTGATGGCTAGATTTCTGTAGCCCTCTTGACAATACTAAGAGGCAGACAAAGAGAACGCAGCATGTCAGGATGAAAAAGTGGAAAGATGTAGCCACTCTACATGCATACTGTTTACAACCAGAAATGATTATTTTTTCCTTGCTGAGCAATTCAGTTATGCAAGTCTCTCAGTATTTTGCACCTGACAGAATTCTAGTGGATCGTGAAGTGTATCAAAGGGATGCCGAACATTCAAGTTTAGGATGGGGAGAGACCCTAGAGGGTGGAAGTTAGGGGACAGAACCCAACAGCTGTCTTTGGGTGGAAATAGTCGTGTTGGGCTGCTCCAGGTGGGAGGGACTGGAATTTCAGTGATGTCTTTGTGTTCCTCTATTCAAGGCAAGATTCACTTCTCAGACCTGATTACACTCAGTAAGAAAGAATGAATTCCTCAAATAGAACTTTATATTCTGACAGAAGTTTAGGCAGACAGATACTGAGTAGCCAAAATGTCTATAGCATCAATAATAAGCTGGTTTTCCCCTCCTGTGTTATGGGATGGGAGGCGGGGGGTCGGTTTGTTTCTTAGCCATTCACTCTGAGTAAGGCTTCCACTCTGCTGCTTTTAAATCCTCATTTCCTGTTTCCACAAAATTTTATGTCTTCATTTTTAATCATGCCTTCTGCAATGTCACCCTTGTCTGCCTTCCCTGTGCCTTCATTCTCCACATGTGGAAGTAAATCAAGCCAGTTTTGCATCTCAGACTTTCAGTGGAAGTTTCTGTGGAAACTACTGAAGCCTAAGCTTAGAATTGAGGGTAATATATTCCTCCAGTTGAAAACAACAACAACAACAACAACCATCGCCCACCATGGGGGATTTGTTGCTGGATATGTCATCTTTATTATATGATCATTTTCTTTTTCTCTCTACCAGGTTTTTGTTTGTTTGTGTAATTTCCCCAAATTCCTATTAATTTCTTAAACAGAGTAGTTCTCCATCTTAACCTCAAAGTCAAGCCGGTGGCCCACTTACACGTAGCCAGGAACTCCTTCAGGAGCTCTGCCAATGGATTATCTACTTCAGATTTCTATCCTATAAAGGACAAAGCACTGTGATAGCTTCAGAATTAGCTTTTCCTTGATCTGATACAAATTTTGGGGAGTGCTCCCCTCCACACTAATCTTGGGAAGCAGAAGGGGAGTGATTCAAAGACACATCCATCTGCCCTTCACAGACAGCTCGGCCGGGGTTGTTTTGAACCACCCCCCACTTCCTTGCTTCCTCTTCTTTCCCCCTATCTTCCTTCTACTTCTCCTCCTCCTCCTTTCCCTTTTTCTGTCCTCCTAATAGAAAAACTGTAACTGTAATTTATTCTTTCTCCCATGATGCACCTGAAGAACAAAGTGTGCGATCCAGGCTAAAGGGAAGGCAGGACCGGGCACCATGTGGCATGGCTGCTAGTCCCAACGCTGCAATGTCCTAGAGTGTGATTCTGAGCTCCTTTTTCTGAAGTTTGGAATGAACGCTATGGTTTACCTATGTCAGAAGACTAGCATAAAGACTAAATTAGATGATGGGTGCAAAAGTGCATCTTCGACTATCAAGAATTTTTGAAATGTAATAGACGAATAACAGCAGATTCTGTGATGGAAGACCTGAGAGAACACAGCGAGAGCCCGAAGGGCAGGGATTCAAGGAACTGATAGGCGGAGACTTCGGGGTGCTAAGGTGAGAGTGGGGTCAGTGACAGCAACGGGGTTGAGCTGGAGAACAACTAGGTTTCCCTTTATTTCCTGTGTGGAGACAAATTTGATCTCTGAGTTACTGCAGCCCCAAACTTAAGTCCCCCCACCCCCTCTTTTCTAAAGCTGAAGGAGCCATGACCTTGAGACACTCATCTCTTCTGCATTTCCCATGTGGGCTTTTTCCTTAATGATCCATCATATGATACTGAATAACATTTATTATTTATATTATGTATTAAATTTTATGTCTTCTCTTCTTGATTTTTAAAATGGGTGAATTTACTACTTGTACTATTTCTCTCCTAAAAAGCAATATTTTGATGTTGTTGTTGCTCTGGTTGTTCAGTGGTAGTACTCACATGACTCTGCTTTGGGTCAATAATTCTTCATAAAAAGCAAAATGAAGAAAAGTGTTTGCCATGTTTTAGATTAATTGGGAGAAGCAAATAGTTTCCCATACATTTTTCTTATTCTTAATTCCTTTCTTTGATCTTTTACCCAATTTGAATATGATACCTATCAATGGCCCCTCCGAATTGGTTAAGTTATATGGTTTTACTTCTGGGCTCTGTAGTAACTTATTCAAGTGTATCTTATACGATGATTTTGGTTGTCAAGATAACATGATGATACAATGACTCATGTGCACACGTGGGTCACTGCTACGGTTCTAAGTCAGCTCTAAACAGGAAATACATACCTGCAAGCCATTTCCATGTCAAGGACCTGTCTACTGAAACCCACCAGACGGGAGGAGCTACGCAGGTTGCGTAGATGTGAAGACCTGCCTGACTTGTTCAGAAATGAACCATTAGCCAAGGGACGTGTGTGTCTGAGTAACTCCCCCATTTAAAATTCTTTATTTTTACACCTCTAGGAGGTCATATATAACAATGCATTATAGAAAGTTGTGTTTATTTTAAGTCCTTATGGCTCACTTCTAGACTGTAAATGCTTTAAAAGCAAAGGACGCCTCTCCTCCTCTCTCTCACCGTGGGGACACGGATGTCTAGCACCAGCTTCACCGAAGAAGGCTGGACCTGAATGGAAAAAGTGGTCCCCGACGATCACTCAGGTTTCACTCAAGCGTTTCCCTTAGCTGTTTAATAAGTGAATGCAACAATCTAGGTTTCATTTGGAAATGATGATGCTTTTAATGATTGATTATGTTTTGTTCAGCTCAAAGCAATGGAAGCTTTTCTGGACAAGCCTCTCTTATCCCAGTTTTATCTTCTGTTTCTCTCACCTCCTTTTCCCCTCCACTTTCTCCAATTTCCTTTCTCTTTATCCCTCACATTTCTCTCTCTCTCTCTCTCTCTCTCTCTTTTTTGTACTTCCTCTTTTACTCCATACACTCAAGCAATTACTTAGGAAAAAAGGAGTCTGGCTTTTTTTTTTTTTAATTATTGAATTCAAAGGAAAATAAACCTGACCATATTGCTATAATATAAAGACCCAAAGGACTCATTTGGGGGGTGGGTGGGGGTAGAAAGAAAACAAACAGACTTTTAACATGTAAGACTTAGATTTTGAAAAGTAAGTATAGGCCAGTTTGTTTACTTGGATAAGCTATTCTTAATGTTCTTAATTATGTGTAAGTAAGTAATCTTGGTTGATAGAATTTTAGAAGAAGCTGCTAAAACAACTAAAATGTTCGAGAAAACAGATACTGCTAAATGGACAGAGAAACCACTTTATACAGCACCCATCGAACACCCAACTGAGAAGTAAAACATCCAGAACACATCCACCTGATAGCGAGTGTGTTTTCTCTCTCTGCACGTGTTTGTCTCTAAAAGCATTTCAAGCTGTAGTTCTTACTGATTTTAACTTGCTAAAAAAAAAATCAGTCAAGCAACCATCATTTGCTGATAAATGGTTTTATCACATTTTTTTTTCAAACGTTTTCAAGTCCTACGGACAGCTGGAAGAGCCCCCCATGGTGTGAGACCCTAAAACTACCTCCGGACTTCAACACTGGGGCTTCCCTGAATTGAAGGCCCAGTTGCTGATTTTTCCTAGCTGGCAAAGAAAGGAAGAATTCCTCACTAAATACATTGAGTTTGTAACTTGAAACAAACAAATAAAAAATAACTGTTCATCTATTGCCAGTTAAGTGTATTCCCTTTGTTACATGGTATACAATTAGATGCATTGGAAATAAAAGTAAGATCAGAAGTCTCAGGGACAAGAATGCACTATTTTAAAGCAGGGAGTGTTAAATGTTGTTTTTCAACCCAGTACCAAAGAATGTTTCACAGGTAATTTCTCAGGGCTGATGTCAGCTAATTATTACCTACCATACTCTGTCTTCCATTCTAAGTGACAGCCAGGGGTGTGTTGTTTTGTTTGTCCTTGGTGTTTTTTATCAGCATCAAGAAGGTGAACTGAACCAAAGTTAGAATTCTGGAGCTAAGCAAAAAGCAACACTTTTAACAGCCCCCATTAATTGGGGCTGTTACATGATTGATTTGAGAAAAACAGAAGAGACCCATTTCTTTACAACTCACAGTTGGATGCAATGCACTAAAAGTAATCCTGTAAATTACATTTTAAATCTTCAACATATTCCGAGCAGATAAAATAGTGGCATGATTGACCAAACTCCTTTTAAAAGTACACATATTACGATGCATCATAGTTATAAACAGATGGTATTTGGCCTCCTTCCTATTCTCAACATTTGGAATTTCTAAACTATGTGAATTAAACAATAATATTTTATAAACATACAAGGGATTTTGCTCACTGCTTTGTTAACATAGAAATTATACAATGCTGACATTTATTTAAATTTTAAAAAGTAAACAACAGTGTGCATTGAAATAAAGCAAACTAAAATCAACATAGAGAAGTATGTTCTGTGTGCATATTACCTACAATGACACTGGCCTTTTTAAGGGAAGACATAATGGGCTGAAGAACAAATGCTAGCTTAGATGGGCCTAATCCTTTGTGCTCCAAAGGCTCGTTTAACAACTCCCTGTAAATAAAGGATATTTATACCATAATTGGCTATTTGACCATCAGTGTTCATTTACTATGTCACCTGCTATTACAGAGTTAAAAGAAGTTCCCCTTCATTGTCTTGTCAGCTTTCGTAGTAGTGAAAGTGTCCTCACAGTTTTAAAAACACTTCCACACACGGGAATCATTGTGACACTTGCACTCAGAATGAGAAACCTTATCACGATATCAATAAGTATGTATTTTCTCTTTGGGAGATGTTGACAGAAAGAAAAAAAGGAAATGCATCCATCAGATCATAATGTCATTTCCTGAGATTCTTTTTCTAAAATTAAAGTTTTAACACTTTAGCCACATTTTGGAAGGCATTCCCATCAGCTGGGTTGATACACAAAATAGAAGGCACTTGTGTTTCAAACACTCTTCTCAGATTTGCAAAGTTGTGCTGTGATGAATAAATAATGAATCAGATATTTCAATGCACTTTATGATTTTTGAAAGCCTTGATTATCACTGTTTATAGTCTTTTCTCAATACACATCCCATGTGCTCTTGTTCATCTTTCCAAGGGTAGGCTTATGTAGACCACCCTCTCCTACCTCGGTTTACCCCTAGACTGCTCTTCTCACATTTTAAGCAACCCACCAAACAACCCCTATCTTCTGGTCTACCATGTGAGGACTACTTCAAACCAGAGGAGGGAAAATCTTGAGTGACAGATGCCAGAGTGGTCATGAACACTCCAGGAAAAAGTTTCTTACATTTGGCCATTAAGGCTTGCACCCCTTTAGCATACAATCTCTAATGGGGGGAAAGAACGAGAAAACGATGCTACAACCTCGATGGGTAGAAACGCACATGACGTTATTGAAACCAGACATGAGGGACAGGTTTTTCTCTTACACATACTATTTTAAATGTGTACACTCAAATAAATACCTAGTAACAAACAATACTTGTGTGGGGCAAACGCTTTTACACATTTAGAATCCTCAAAATAATATTAAATGTTTTTCCAAGGTTTTCGAATAATTAGACCAAATGAGTGACACATCAATGTGATGCTTCAAAATATTCACTGATTAACCCCTCTTCTCTCCTAAGTAACCAGTTGGTGGCTAGGAGGGGCAACCACGTTTGGAATCCAAAACCCAGTTCTGAAGCGAACAGGAAAGCGCCCTCTAGGACGAGGGTGGGGTTGAACTCCTCCGTCGGAGCACACGAAGGCGGGAAAGGAGTATTTTTACATTAATAGTCAGAATCCCGGCCTGGAGAGTCTACGGGCCCATCCCTCCTCCCTCCTCGGTTTTTGCTTAGGGTGAAATAGTAGCAGCAGCAGCAGTAATAATAATAATAATAATAATAGATAACAATAAAAGTTAAGGGGGGAGGCTAGAACGCAGTATTTGTGTTTTTGCTTAGTGCGCCTTTCTGTCTTCTCTGTCTGAGGACTGAGACTGCGCGACCCGAGGAACCACGTTCGATGAAATGCTGAGGCGAAGAGAGGAAAGGAGCCGTGCCCGCCCGCGCCGCGCCGCCTTCCCGGGGGTGCCGGGTCGGGACCGTCCCCGCCCTGAGCCAATGGCCAGAGCAGCAGGGGGCCACCGCCGCGTGCGCGTGTGCCAGCCTGTGCGTGGCGGCGAGCACGTGCTGGGCTGTGTGCGCGCCAGCGTGCGCGTGCCGGCGCGGGCGGCGAGCGAGCTGGCGCGAGTGTGAGCGCGGGCACGGCGCCCCCCGGGGGCCCGCTTGGCCCCGCAGCCTGGGAGGGCGCCTCCGAGCTTCGGGGCTCCTCCGGCGCTCAGCTGTGGGCTCCGCGCCGCCGAGAGGGCTCGGCTGGGACGCTGTGACCTCATCGTCCCCTTCCTCCCTGTTTTTCTCGTGCCCACGAGAGGTGTGGACGGGACGGAGCGGGACGTCGAGGATGGGAGCCGCCGCGGAGTGGAACTCGGGCTTGCCGGCCACAAAGGCGCCGCGGCGCGGGGGAGAGAGGACGCGCGGCGAGGGCGGCCTCCAGGGGCCCGGCGGGGCGGCCCTTCCCGCTTTCCGCAGCTTGGGCGCAGCTTCCCGGACTCCAAGGCTCAAGCGCGTCTGGGGATCGGAACGAGCCGGGGCGGGGCGCCCGGGCGCGCACTCTCTAGCTGGCGAGCGCCCCTGGGAGCCGAGGCCCCTGCGCCCCGCCGCCTGCCCACCACCGGCGGCCCAGCCGGGGAACCTCGAGCCCCCAGCCCGCGGCGCGGGGCCAGACCCGACCAAGGGCGGAAGAACCGAGAGCCCGGGAGGGAAGGAAAAAAGAGGTAGCAAGCCCCAGACAAGGAATCCTTAATTACAGATTAAAGGCAAGCAAAACCGTACACCACATTTTCCATGTGTCAGCTGGCGGCCGCGACAAAAGGAAACAGAACGCTGAGGGGGGAAAAGGCCCCTTCTCGTCTTTTTTTTTTTTTTCCTTCCCTCTTTTATTATCTGTGCAAATGTAAAATGCATTAGGTAGTGACTCTGGGTAGGTGGTGCCTGGGGCCAAATCGCAGCTGCCCGCGCCGTCGTGGAGGCCAGTTTGCTGATGTACCCGGAGGTCTGGGGAAACTACAAGAAAGGACTATACATACTCGCTCGAGCACATTTTGCTTCTGAAAAACTTCATTCATTTTTAAGTTTTTAAAATTTGGTGCTTAAAGTGTTGCAATGCATTATCTTCAGAGAAATCATACCGCGCGCGCACACGCACACTTGTTTCGCAATATTGTAGATTCCATTTTTTTTCTGGCCTGGTCTCAGAGCATTCGAAATCCAGGGGAAAAGCCAAGCCGATTGCAAGGAGGGAGCACAGCTACAAGCACCAGGCAGCCCAAGTTCCCCTCCTGCTTCTGCGGCTCAGGAGGAAAAAAGAGACGTGTGCTTTGATGCCTTGCCTCTTAATTATGATTACAATTTCCACCCTGTTTCTGGGATTTAAGACACCGATTCAACTCCGCGATGTCCTAAATACTTCACAGAAGGTAGAGGAGTGTTCCGAAGCCAAAGCCCACTCACTGACCATTACAACCTCTAGTGCTGTGCCCTCATTTCTAACGCTAAAATGAGAGCTGACCTTTGTGAGTCACCCTGAGCCCCCAGGCATTGCAGTCTCCTGTATTTTCCCTGCTTGTTGCTGGGTCAGCTTTAGAAATAGAGGAGTTTGGCTCTTTGTTAATACTCTTTTTACTGATACAATTAATGTGCCAGGTTGAAAGCAACAAGGCCACTTTGCTTCATCATTTTTACCAATTTTCGTTTTTACAGATGATATTTTTCCATTTTTATTTGTATTTTTTTCACCCATGCCATTTTCCCCACAACATTAAAAAAAAAAAAAAATCAAAGTGCTTTTTCTTATGGTTCCAGTTAAGTGATTTGCCCACCCCCCAAATAATGCTATTTTGCAGTCAAGATTCATAGCTGCATATCAGTAATTCTTAAATACCTCCTGATCCATATTTTCAATGTAAATGATTTCTAATGTTATTGGCCTGGCAAATGCCTGAACCAATACAAATGCTTGAACCAATATGTTTGTGGACTGGTTGCCAGCCAGATGACAGCAGCTTTACACGCAGGCAGTAGAACACGATTAACTTTCTGTTCTCTAGTCTCTTTAGATGTGGAAGACAGAAAACCTCCCTGATTTTTCACCTTCCCCAGAAGCAGATTAATAAATCGATACAAATCATCCTAGGTTCTAAGCCCATCCCCCTTTCTCATAGATATTTAGGAACACCTTAAAAATCTCCCTTGCAGCGTCTAGTCCTGCTATGAGTAGCCATACCCTCCCCAGTTTTTGACTTTGCCCTTCAGTAAAAATAAATAAGATGAACGAGCACATTAGGAGTTGGTCTTACAGCTTTCCGGGGTTTGAGAGGGTCGTCCTGTTGCTGTTGTTTTAAGCCATTTGTTGTTAGTTCATGTTTTTACCACCCACCAAAGAAAAGCATGGGATTAAGTTTATATTAATAAAGGATGTTCATGACTAGCTTTTTAATGCCGGAGTATGATTTATTTTTTTTAATGGGTGGAGAAAGGAGAGCAGCAATAAAACTCACCCCTACGTCCCTCAAAATCCTGGGCTTCGCACTTCTAGGTGGCATTTTTTGTTTGTTTGTTTGTTTGTCTTCCTGTTTTTTTGTACGTACCTCTGATTTTAAGTCTATTTTTTCTGAATATTTACTTTTGTCCATACCTTCCAAACCCTGTGTTTATTATAGTTAAATTTATAAATTATATGTTCCTCTTTCTACTTTCTAAGTGTTTATAATGGTCCCTGTTTACCCCCCTACCTCCATTTAGAATTTCACAATAAAATCTTAGATCAAATAAATTAAAATCTGCAACTTTAGACACCCAAGGAAGACATTAATCCACTTAGTAAAATACCCAGACCTCCCCCTCTCAATTTCAGCTCTTCTTAATGTAACATTTAGTAATTGCAGCTGGCTGCTTCTACTGTCCTCCCTCCTTTCATTCTGAATCACATTGGCCTTGTTTAACCTTCATTTCCTTTCCTACCCCCCACATTCGTCCACGGACTTTTCTTTGACCATGTTTGTCTCTTTTTGCTGTCTGGACTGAAAGCAATACATAGAGCTTTCTAAGATCTTAATGCTTTCTGTTAAAACTCCATTCTACCTCCCCATTCCACTATGAATGCTTTGTACAATTTTTATGCATCCTTCAGTGGTGTAGTTACTGCTCTGTATTTTTCTGATTGATCATTAAGTTATGCAGGCTTTCGAGCGCTGCCTCCGTAATCCCGAAGCGGAGGCTTTTCACTTGGCTTGCCTTTTGCCTGTGGAATGCCTTTCCTGGCTAGGACGGGCATTTTGGTTTGATTATGATTCTTACGTTACAATTCAAGGCCAATTTGTTCAGTTAGGTTTCCACTATAAGCAGCTCTGTTTCTCACTGTTAAGTGCTCCATGAGACTGCTTGGTTGGAGGGTGTGTTGTAAGTACAAGATGTAATATACTTGATTATCAGTTTTCAAAAACAGCTGCATGCTTTGATATCTGTGTAAGGCAATAATCGGAAGATAATATACCATTGGTATTTATTACTCTATAATTAAGGATGTCAGTGTTTCCCTTTAAGAAAACTATTTTCAAAAATTCATATCTCAGGCATAAATTTCCCTATGAATTACAGTCTAATACCATATTAGAAACGTCTTCTTTTTAAGTTACCCCTCCCCTTCCTTTTCTTTTTTGGGGAACTAAGTTTCAGGATGTAATTTCTGGGTTATCTATTTAGGATGAGAGGAAGCAGGCCCTGTGCTGCACAATTAAAGGTGCTTCTGCTGCTGGTGCCACCTGCTCCCTCTGCCCTAGGCCCTCTGCGCCAGGCAAGATCGCGGGCTGCCTTCATCAGACAGAGAGCCAGCCTGGTATCTACGTGGGTAAGCGACTTCACGGTTGCATGACAAGAAGGCAATAGAGAAGACTCAGCTGTTCAGAAATATCACAGATGCCACAGAGTCTGAAATTTTAGTACTAGGAATCAACTCTTCTGCAATTTTCTCCTTATGGTCATTTAGAATACAATTGTGGCCAGGAGTAACATGAAATATATCTACAGTGAGATGCTAGCAACTTAGTAATCTGTGTTTCTTCTGCCAGTAAGAGAAGCAGCAGAAGTTGAGACAAATATCTGCCCCTGCCCTCCTTTAAGGGGTGGTGTTGACCACGTGAGTTGACCACAGCCTCTTCCCAGATGCTGAGTTCCAGACCTACCGCTACCACCACGGGACACACAGGAATTCCGCTTCTCCGGAGGCCCTCAGTTTCCCCGCATCTAAAATGGGGAGGTTACGAGACATAAACGCTTATCAGAGGAGCCCAGGAAGTTGCCTAAGTGTATATAATCCAGCAGAATAAGACCACAGGGAATGGCAGGGGGCTAGCACTAGATGTAGAGACTGGATGCCTGCCTACTTGTGAAATAGTAATAATAAAAACAATTAAAATGCTCGCTGCACTCCATGGTCTCTCGTACCCCTTTTAATACTAGCATGGGCAACAAAACACCACCTTGCAGCCTGTCCACTCTCTTGCCTGGTGGGGGTTGAAATAGAAGGGAACTGGGGGTCCCCCTGAGTCATGAACATTGAACTTGGCGCTTCCTGAAAGACACATAGATGGCCATGACTCTACCCTATGCAGGCAAAGGTTTGTACAAAACATCATTTTGTTTCCATAACACAGTCTGGCTCCTAAATATGCCATTACCTGATGCCTTAATTTTCTCATTTGTGAAATGACGATGGGAACATTAAAATTTCAAATATAAATGACTTCAGATTCCAAGAAAGTCGTCATGCATACTCTTCGTAGAAGTTGCATCGTCTAGCACCCCACCTTAAGTCTGCAATTTAAATGCAGTAAGTGGTAGGATAATTAATAGAAGCATTTCAGATGATCTCCCAAGAAACATCAATTCTTTATATCAGTTTATAAGAAGAATTACAAACCTGTCCTAGGGTTGACTATCATTACCATAGATGTATGGGAGAGGCTAAGGCATCACTAAGGTAATACCACATAATGGGAGGATCCCTGAAGACATGCACCCCAATTTCCAGTTTAGAAAAATGGTCATAGGGTGAGTGTGAGATGTTGGTTCCCGAAACCCTATGTACTTCACATACAGCTAGGGCACCCTAAAGGTAGCGAGGAGGACACCCTCCCACAAGATGGACTGCAGTGAGAGTACAGAGCCCACCCTCGGCTCCTGTGTCCTGAAGAGAGCAGACCAAGCAGTAAGGAGATGACAGCTCTGTGCTCTACCACACAGCTCGGGGGCTTTCAAGGCAGGAAGACCGGCCCATTTAGCATTTTCCCTCATCTTCCTCTCATTATCCTTCAACAGAGAGTTTATAGAGCTAGAGTTTTCCATCTTGTATCTGAAACAACAGCATTAGTTACAAATGGTGATTGGCAGCCCCAGGAAAAACGAACCGTTGGACAGTCAAGTCCGACTTTCTTCACCGTACGATGAGCTTCCATCCCGGTTAAGTCCTTGGTCCCCGGTGAGCAGGGGAGTTTTGTCACGCACAACTGGCAGAGGGAAATGGTTTTCTGACTCGATCAATACTTCAGCATCAAGAAATGGTAAGGATGGCATGGTAGCAAACTTAGCCATAGGCTTCCAAAGTCTTCATAGCTCTGATCAAAAGGTGTGTCCAATAATGACATTTAAGACAAGTAAGAGGCCGTAAAGAGTGGGGATTAGCACACTTGCACTATGACTCAGCTTAAGAAATAGGTGATGGACCGCACCGTGCGTGTGCCTCTCCCACTCACATTTACCCTTCCTACCATCTCTGCTTTGACTTAACCGTTACTGTAAAGGTGGTGTTAATTCCCATGTTTTTTGTTAGACTGTAATCACACATGTCCATATCTTTGGGCAGAACATGGAATTGTTTGCATGTTTTAAAACTTTCAGTTACATTTTAAGGAATAGATTTGAAGCGAGGGTGTGTTACAGAAACATTAGTTGTCCTGTCTGTCAATTAAATGTTTTAAATGAACCATGTGTATGTCAATGGTTTATAATATACTCTTTATTGATAAATACAACATTTTCTATTAAAAGTCACCCACTTTTGCAGTGAAACAAAAAGGCACTTAGGGCCATACTTGTCACCAGTGAATAGAAGAAAAGAATTCATAGACTATGTCCACATTGAAAGACAGCACAGCTCCCCATTGGAAGACTGATTCTATCACCCACAGAAAGGATGACTTAAATGAAATTCTTTTGTGGCTCATAATATTTCTGGGTAGCAGATGCTTTCTCAAAAACAGATTTTACTTTTAAAAATATCAAATATAATTAACACCTTCAACATAAAATGCAATCTTTTCTTCCAGATGCATTTCAAGGTGTTGAAATGAATCTGTGCAGCCCTCTATGGCTGCGTTTCCACCGACTTAGTGAATCTGCTGCCACCTGTATGTGGCATGTCTGACGGATTCCAAGGGAGAGCAGGGCGTTTAAACTCAACGGTGTCTGGAGGTGGCTTATTACAACAGGTGCATTCTGAGAAGTCTCCACCTATTCCTGATCAACATGGTATAATGAGCAGGTTAGGAACTAGGTGCCCTGTTAATAATTATAGAAACACCTCACCAGAAGCATTACCTAGGTGAATTCAGGGCACGTATCATGGATATCATGGACCCTGTATCAAGTTCTTAATAATGGGTAGACTTTTAAAGATATTTAAAATTAAATTTGGTCGAACAATTTAATTTACAAGAGTAAAATGAACAGAATTGAATGTATTAATAAAAAACCCAGTATTTTCTATTATAGTCAAAACAAGAATTAAAAAAAATTTTAGTGAGAGTAAGGGAAACAAAAATTAAAGAGTCAACTTGTCTCAATTATTCTCTGACTTCGACAAAATATAGGTTATTTAATAGCACGTCATTGCACCATACGATGGGTGTCAGGCAGCGTGCACGCACGCACACACAGCATGTACACATAGTTACTTTTTCAAATGTTAAAAATTACACATCTACCAACTTTTTATTGCTCATTTGCACTATACCAAATCTAACTGCATAGTTTTAAGAAGTGACAACTTTAATGTAAATTTGGATTCAGGAAGAAATACTGGCCATAGCTTAAGATAAAATTTGTTTTGAGTTTATGGGTATAGAAAAAATTCTATACACAGGAAACTTATTATAGTCACCAAAATCAGGAAAATATTTAAATGTTTGGATGTACTCTCTGAAAGGTAGTTAATGGTTTTTTTCCCTCCATCAATGAATAAGAAAATATATATGCAGAATGGCTGTACCTACAATATCTTGCCATTATAAAATCTGAGCCCATTATTTTCAGGATAGAAAAACATGGTAAAGGAAGCACTGTGTCTTGGCTGTGAGATTATGGTATTATTTTGAGGAGATGTCAGCGATGACATGGCACCCTCGTGACTGAAGCAACCTTACTGGTCTAGTTCACCCCTTAGCTGCTAAGCATTGTCCTGGGGAAGTGCCTAAGGACCGCTGATGCATGTCTGTATCTTTACTTCTGCACCCAGAAGACGCACACGTGATAGAGTGCAAGTTCCACAGTCTCAGACTGGAAGGGACTTCCGAAACAATCCCCGAGCCCTTTGCTTTGTGGGTGAGGAGTTAATTTGTTCCCTGACTTTCCCACAAGCTAGGACTCCAAGCCCACGCTGTGATGTCCCATCATACAGGACAGACCTCACACTAGTTAGGAAGACGACTGTGCAAAGACAGAGCTTGTTGCTTCTGCTTCTTACTGTCTGCTTTTAAATTTCCAGGCATCATGGACCCTGAATTCCTGCTTTCTTTGATCTGTAAGTGCCTCTGTGCTGAGGGCTCTATCTGGCTCCCTGACCTTGATCTATGGCCTGCTTATGATTTTGCTCCCTGTCAATGGGCCCTACTGGACTTCTAAACCACTGCCTGAAATATATAGGATGCCTGCTAGCCTACTCATGGCTCCTGTATACCTTCCTCTTCTTGGCCGATCCTCACGCTACAGTGTATAGAAGCAACTCATTTCAAAAGCTAGTAAAGTTACAATTTACCTGTCAGTAAACAGAAGATGGTTTATCAACAGACTTTACCTTAATGACTACAAATGTTTACCTCCTGCTTTCCAGAATGCAAAGAAAATCTTGGAAATGTCATAATATGTTACAAACATTTGCAAAACAGATCCTTGTTCATTTGGAAAAGAAACAATTGTATTCATTGTGTCTTGACACAAGGAAAGTGTTCAGTGAGGAACGTACCGATACATGTACACACTTACACAGAGATGCGATATGTTCATTAAAAATTGCAGAGGGCACTTTATTAAACATTTATTTTACAATCTAGCCATTCAAAACATCTTTGGATTCACAAATACAGCAGCTTGATTACTGGAATCACACATGATTTATCTGAAAATATTATATTTGTAGCTGGATCCAAATATTTTCAAGGGATATTTATATCAAAAATCACTGGTTTTGTCAGAGGTATTTTGATTTCTCTATTTTTACCCATAGAAAAAAAATCAAAATGAGCATCTCGGTGTTCATCTTATGGGCAAGGGGGCCGGACACTGTATTTCCCATGTTTGTTCGAACTACAGCTATTTATCTTGCAACTTTCTTTAAGATAAATTAAATGCAAATGGAACTCTGTGAATCATGGGAATACCTGCCAGACCCCTTATTAATACCTTCACTTAAAAACCCTTGTGCCAGAGTCATTAATTTGCTAAAAGGAAAATGCTAAAGCAGCCCTTTGTCATAAACAATTCGGACATGGCTGCCCAATTAGTCCCATAGCATCCTGATCCTCCTTTCAGACCCTGTGGCCCTCGGAGGACACAAGAAGGCTCCAATGATAACCTGGCAACCTAGGTAGAAACCCAGCCAAGTGTGAGCGTTTGAAGCTGCAGTTTGGCTGCCATCGTGTCGGCGAAAAGAAAGAATTCAGGCACCATGTCATCCAGTACAAAGGATAAAAATGGATTCAACCGGAAATTCAATGTGGCACCACATATGGGATACATGAGTGCGGTTATACAACAGGCCACATATTTTTTTGAACAGTCTCCTCCATGTGATGCCGAGGACATGTGTAACCATCATAACGTCTCTAGGAATCTGTATTTAATTTGAGTTGGGGTGGTGGCAGGGATTGGAGATCTGAAGCCGCCACAGGTTTGTGGCAGATGGCTCTGTGTCAGCTATGACAAGCAGCCAGGCTCGGCTTCCTCTGCAGATTTTCTTTTCTCTCTGATCAGGTAAATATGGGCACACTCTGGAAGGTTCTACAGATTCTGCCTTAGGCTGCAAGTTTGTGACTTAGCCCCATCTGTCACAGATCTTCCCTAGGCTCTGCTGTGAGCAGAGACCTGAATTTACCACGTAGGACTGCCCAAGAAAAAGGAGTCGTTTCACCCTGCAAGGGGGAGGGAGGGGAGAGAAAGCAACGGAGAAGCATTCATGACCGAAAGCCTAAACTATGCTGCAAATCCATACTGCAGATTTCCGTAACTTACATCGACTGGGTTTCAAAAAGCCACCAAGTAAATGGTTCTCGATTTTATCACCTCAGGACATCCCAGTTTCTGATTGGTTTAAAATAGAACTATTTCCAACCACAGAAGAAAGCTTCCATTTTTTTTTCTTTTTGCAAATTCTGCTGCACACATATTTCCTGGTTTATGTGATGGATGACAGCTATTAGAAGTTTATCATCCAACTTTTAACTTTTATAAACACAAGATACACAACGCTTTTAATACATGGTTTTGCTAATGTGAATGTGACTTGTAAGTGGTGAAGCACAAGACAAACGCCATTACAATTACATGGAATTTACAAAGCACTTCAAGTTTACAAACAGGTTTATAGTCATTATTTTGTTATGGTTGGGGGGAAATGTTATTAGGAATTAAGAAAAAAAAAGTTCTCCCAAGTCTACGGATGAATCATAAAGAGGTTAAGAAGTCACCTAGAGCTAGGCTGCACGTGAGTAGCAGAGAAGGCCAAGCAGCCCAGATTTCTGACTGACTGTAATCACCCAAAGTATGTGTATCTATATTGTGCTAAAGGTGTTTTACTTTTATTTTACTTACACAGATCAAAGGAAGACCAAGCCAAAGAAAATCAAGGGAGTCAGGAAGGAGAAAGGGAGGTGTCAGGAGGAGGGATGGGGGTGGGGGTGGGTTGCAGGGGGACTGACACTGAGAATTCAGAATTCACCTGAAATTGTGCCAAGGCAGGTGAACGATTATAGAAGTTCTAAAAATGCCACAGGCTTTTACGTTGTCACTTCTAAGGAAAAAGTAGTGACTTTGGAGGAGTGTTAACACTAGTGAGCAATGAGCAACACCTTATTCAAATCTAGAGCATAAGCTCGAATTAAATGGGGACTATAAAGTGACCCACCTCTTAAAGGAAACGTAAAGTGGCTTGGCTGTGGTCTGGGTAGATGTGGCCTGATACAATTAAGACAACCACAAATGGCTTTTTTAGGCACTGAGTCTGAATTGTGAGCTAAATCATTGCTTGGAATCACTTTTAGGCAGAAATCTGAAAATTCCTTGAATAACAGAAGGTGACAAAAGTTTCTAGAATGTTAAAGAACTTGAAGAGGACGATAAAATAAAAATCAGGAGCTATGATTTGAAAAATCTTAAACTACAGGTCACTTTCATAAAGCACAAGAAAGAATGACATGTCTGTTTTCACACAGAATACTACTTAATTTGTAAATAACAGTAATGATAAATAGGACAGGAAAGAAAATAGAATAAATGTTCATCTGAGCAGTACCTATTCTAGACACCGCCCTATTTGTACTCCTGTGAACAAGGGAATGTCCATACAGTTTTTTAAAAGCATTTTAAAATATAATGATCAAAGTTTCTCTGAACACATCAACTACTGATCCCAAATAATTATTGGGAATATTTAGAAAGTAAATTCACATAGTAAAAAATAAGGCAAGAAAATATACAACTTCATGGTATTAGACTTGCTTGGGTTGTAAAAGGAAGAACTATTGTTAGTGTAAGAAAAGTCAATCGTTGGATAATTATTTTATGATGACTTCTGGAGTCTTCTGTTCGAGTCAGGTTTGGGAGTTGTAAAGAGCTCCTATTTTATCTTTGTGACAAGTATGTGGCCTCTGTGTCTAACCTACTTAGGAAAGGAAATGTCCTGAAAGTACAAGAAGGCTGCAGTCAGTGACTAAACCAGGATGTAAAGTTTCTAAAGAAATGATTTTTGATTTTAAAAATTTAGATTTTTAAAATAATTAAAAACATTTCATTTCTGCATGCATTGGATTTCTCTAAAGATCTTAAGAAAGAGAGAGAAAGAGAGAGAGAGAAGAAAAGCACACTTTCATGCATGTAATGAATTTAAACAGTTCAAGTCGGAAACCATTTCAGGTGAGAAGTCATGGGCACAGTGTTCTGTAGTAGAAAAAGTCAACGTTAAGGAAAAAACAAGATACCAAATTCTATTTCTGCTTCTCAGTTACCAGCACTCTGTTTCAAATCCTGCTTCAAGTTAGAGCCCCCAAACTCTCACTCATATTGAAAGTATAATGTCTCATGTGAGAAGAAAGCCAAGTGTTAGTAGCCTTCTTCTAGTCATTAAATTTCTAAGTGTGAATCCGTATGAAAAGTCCTATCCTGAAGTGAACTCTGTACCATAAGCAGTTGAGATGATTTAAAAATGTAAACTTTGAACACACAAAAAAAGAGTAAGGTGTAAAAATGTAAAAGGAGCACATTAAAAAATTCAGTGACATTCTATCCTCTTAGATCTTAGAAGCATATGTTTTAGGAAAGCAAAACAGCAATGTCCAATGGAATAAATCTAAAAAAAAAAAAAAAAGGAAAAAGAAAAAGAAAAAGAAACCTTCAACATTCTCTTTACAGTACACACAAAAGACTCCTCCATTTCATAAGGAAAGTTTTCTCTAGTATGTAGTGAAGGCAACTGTGACCTGAATATACGTGTATTTTTAAAACAAGGTGAAAAATATTACAACTTATTATATCTTAATTATGAAGTTTTAGAAGTTATTCTTTTCCTGGTTTGGCTTTAAATCCTGTTACAACCACCAAATTAATCTGTGGTTCTCCGGTTACTTTTACCAGTCCTCCTGACGTTGCATCTTAAAGCTCTTGATTATTTCAAATTCTTTGACTAATTTATGAATTTTTGAGATTAATATTTAGATACAATAATATCAAGATGATAGGAATGAGGACACATATGAAAATGTATAATAGGTTTCTACCAAGGAAAAAATCCATGGTAGAAAAAGACATAAAAATGAACTATACCTATAAATTCTTATAAATGTTTAAGCATGAAATACTAACTTAGAAAATTTTTGAGCCAGAGCATTTTAGAAGGTATGGACTACAATCTATGGAAAAAATGGGAACATAAAATAACATCTGAGGTATAAGTTATTTTTTAAACTGTCTGCGGGATAATTTGGTATATTAACAGCACACCACCAAGCTGACATTCTTTCAGAGTTTTTCCAGAAGTTGTTATGTAAAATAAATAATTATAGCAGCAGCTATATTCAAATATTTATTTGGAGATCTTTTTTTAAATAACTAAAGCAACTTGTTGCAATAACAAAAAAAAAAAACCACACAAAAAAAACAAAAACAAAAAACCAGTGTTAATATGGCCTAACTTGAAGGAAAGTTAAAAACGAATTAATTTTTATGGTGGAAATACAATTATCAATACTTCACAATTCTCACCACAAGGAAAAAACATTTTTTTTTCTTTTTTGGTATTTATATGAGATGATAGATGATTGGTAATCATTTGACAACATATGTAAGTTAAGTCATGCTGTACACCTTAAATAGGACTTTATGTCAATTATATCTCAATAAAACTGACAAGAAAAACACTTCACCAAAAATTCACCCAAACTAAAAAAAATCAATAATTTGATGGTGAACTCACTGAAAACAGCTTTGTGTCAAATACAGAAAATGGATCCATTTGTATTAATACTAACTCTAGTTCTTCAGTTTTCATAGCCTGCACATTTTGATAGTCTGTCACGTGGGAAACGACAATTAGTATTTTATACAAACAAGATCACTATTGAACTTTAAAAATTAGGAAATGTGGACATAAACCTTAGAAGACTGTTTTCTCTGTGAAGCTATGTATATGACACAATCGTATTGACTCAAGGAGTAACACGGAAGCCTGGAACTGTGCAGTCAGCATTTTAAACTATTATGAGCTACCTTCTGAACCATTGCCAAGTTAATAGACAATGAAAGATAATGAGCTTGAAATTGGGTGTTAAATTGCATTTTTGGTTCTCTCCCTTTTTCTTGAAGTTTAACTGTTTCCTGCAGATACAAAGTCATGTTTTGATGTATCACTATGTAAATATGTATTTTGGGCCATGGAAAGTGGCAGGAGAGAAACAAGGAGGCAAACTGTATTTCATGTAGGAAGGTTATACATTAACATAAGAAAATTAAAATATGCTCGATTATAAAACTGCTAGATTGTAAACTACACTGAATTTATGTAAAATGAAGATGCTACATTCAAAGAATATAAAAAGGTATATTACTCATGGCCTAGAGCCACCTTCAGAACTCATAAAGCAGCTTTATTCCAGCTCAATCACTTAGACATTTAGTAGGGCCTCTTTGTGTTGTTATTTCAACAATGTAAAATTCTTGATTCAAACAAGGGAAAAAAGATAATGAATGAGGGGACTGAACGGTGATGCTATTTAAACTTAGGTTCCTTTTGCCTTTGTCATTCAGAGACGAGAATGACAGTTTAATTCAAAGCAAACTGAAGATTTTTATGTCATTTTATTAAACTGGTCAGGGGAAACACTGATTCTTGAAAATCATCTTTAAAGTAGTTAAAAGATGAACACCAAACTTCACTCATGTCATTCACCTGAATTTTTGAGGACTGAAGATTTCATTACGATGGGAAGAAAGGCTTATCCTCATTAGTATAATTGTAGAATCTTTCCTTTACTTCCTTTTAAACTAATGAGTTACATTAATCCAGGTTCATTTTTATAAGCCTCTTGGGGCTAAATGTAAAGGACAGTCATCTTAGAAAACAATAAATTAAAAAAAAAAGCATGTACCGTGCATTAAGTGCACGTATTTCATAAGACCTAGGTTAATACAACTGGCATCCAGTTTAATTAATCCTTGTTAGTGTAACAACTAATATCCCTCCCTAGCATGTTTCCTTTAAACATTAGTATGTTAATTAAATGTTTTTTTTAAAGATTTTTTTCTTTGTACTTCAATATGGCATTTATACTGCATAAATCTCTTCTCAATAACTACCTTATAGAGATGTTTCCTTACAATATCTGGTCTCTTGCAGAAATTCTGGAGCCTTTTTGAAAGCTGTTCAGGTGTAGAATACAGATATTCAGCTGCAGGAAAAACAGATACATTTTTAATGAAACAAAAACCTCAAAGCACACACTCGATATTAGTCACTTTACTAATTAAAAATGCATATTGCTCTGTGCCGCCTCGTGTTTTACATTATTTAAGCATGATTTTATAAGGTTACCTCAGCTCACAAGGATGTTTAATGCTAAATAAGACTGTGTAGTTGTGCTGTTTAGACATCTCCTTTGGGTGATTAAAATACATTATTCTAATGTAACACAATGCATATGTGATATATTTAGTGATGAGATTTTTTTTTTTTTCAAAGAGCTGGTACTATAGCCGTATGTACCCTGTACAACAGTTGCATATTATTAACTAGTCAATTGTTTAAATAATTTGGTGTGACTTTCAGTCCTCGATTTTTCTTTGTATATATCATTTAAAAAAATCTGTAAGCAATTGCAGCAACACTGACCTGCATGTAAAAATCCATCATTATGGGATGTGTATGCTAACAATGAAGAATGCTATTTGAAAACTTGCTTTTTTGTTATCTTAAAAGAACAGATGGTAAATATAAGCTTACTCTAATGTATTAAAACACATAAAATTTTCCTTAACACTAACATGTTGACTTGCCAAATAAACAATTGCTCCTGCCTAAGTTTATTTTCAAACTTTCTAATTTAGCATGAATCATGTATTAAATCTCAGCACAGATGAAAGCACATTAAAGCAGCTACCTGGAAATATTTCCGGATAAACCAAATCTTTGGGACAAAGTGGGTAACAACCGCAATACACAGCTTCCAACCTAAAGAAATTTCAGAAAGAGGGTAAGACACATTAAAAATACATTGCTGTCATAGCCAGAAAGTCGTTTTGTTTGCCTAAGTTAACAGTATGAGCCCAGAGTTAACTGGGATAAAAAACATGGTCGGCAGTATAAATCTAAAAGCCAAAGTTGCTCTTTTAAAAGGTTTTATTGATCATATATGAATTTCATAGAACAGAACCAACAGCATATGTTTTGTTCACTGAATTAATCAAAGCGCAGCTCTGCATTTTTTTTGTTTTTAAAATACTGTTTAACACATTTTATAATCAGCAGATAAACACATGTAACAACATGATAAAGTATGGACAGCTTTTCTTAATAATGCTGCAAAGCCCCAGAATGTTCATTTTTTTCCCAAAATGTTTAAATAAAATAGCAAATACTTAACTTTAACACTGCAGTCATAGAAATGATCGAGGCACTTTCAAAAGCATCAGAAAAAAATTTACAATCTGTTGTGATGGGGCATTTTCATTTTTTAGCTCGGGCTTCAAAACAGCTTGTTATTATGCAGAGTGTAAAACTATTCCCCCTTTTATTGAAAAACTCACAACGATTACCTTAACGAACATTTGTTTTCTTGACTAAAAATTCAGCTCTTTTTTCCTTTTCATCAGGAAAGAATACTTTTACTATTAAACAAAGGAACAAGAAAGTTTCACTTTGTGAGAGGCTTTCCTCAAGGACCACCTATAGGAAGTGTTTCTTCAAGTCACAATAGTAAGGGTTAAACAGAAGGAAGGTATTGCATCTCAATCGTTGTGTCAGTCCTGCGTAATGGCTATTGATCTGACATATAATAAACCTTAAAGATACCACTGTAATTTCTGTTGGCTAGGAATTATGCAGTGAAATTCAAAACACTCTTTGAAATATGTTTATTTTATGAGAAACTCTGAATTGCATCCAAAATGTTGACCAAAGGCAGAATTTTATTTTGAACTGCAGATTTTTTTCAACCCAAGAATAATTTGAAGTTATGTCAATGTTTACCTTGTTTATTTACAGTGACAAAGTACATGCAGTTTAAGCTGTTTTTAAGTGGGTGATGTGTTCCCTATTTTATTATGTTAACTGAAATTAGTTTAAGTAAAAAGTATTTACTTTGAGCTGCAAAGTTTGGAAAAATACGGAGTTCCAAGTTTTGCTGGAGACCTGATAGTCACAAGGTAACACGGTAGAGAGGCACAGAATCTAGTTAACAATTAACTTCAAAATCCACACAGACATCTAATAGTTTTTTCTCTACATACATGGGTATGTAAGAAATTCTTATCGTAAGCACAGCTATAAACTGCACTGTGACGGCATTACAAAGCATTCACCAAAGTTTTGAGCATATAAACCAGTGATACTCTTTATGAACCAAAAGAAAATACGCACTTTATCTGAAGACACTCAGTTTTAAAATGCAGTACTGGTCAAAAAACAAATACGTCTGAACATGCTCTTATAATTACATAAAATCAAAAGAGTGAAGTCACAGGCATTTCAGAAAGTGCACGTTATCTGCTTTTTAATAATGGATTTTTGAACTACAGTGTTCTGTTCCCCGAAAGAAAACTACAGGCCAAGTTACACTTTGAGTCATTGCATGAGCATGTATCATGCCATTTCCAAAAAAACCTCTGCTAATTAAAATACAGTGAAATAGGAATAACATTATTTGATTTAGAAAGAAATAATTTACAAATATGGATTTCAACTTTTCCTTGTAAATTATCTTATCTGTAGTTGTGTTTCTAATTCATCACAAAACAACCACCACTTTTGGTTATAATTTTGACTTGTGAAAATACCAAACCGTAATATATGTATTATCTGTACCAGGACTATGTTTTAAAATATGGTATATAGACCATAATAGTTTAAAAGAAATTTATAAAATTAATTCTCATAAGTTTCTCATATTTTTTATTTTGAAAAAACTATCATCGCATGACAATAATACAATTATTCATCATTTCAATTCTTATGCACTACCAGTTAAATAATAAATAGGGTTCCAATTGATCTATTGTTAAAATGACTAGCAAATGACCTTTTTATTCCAATTAACAAATCATCTGCTAAATCTATGAATCTTAATATTCAGATCTATTCACTTCAATTCATACAATTTATCTGCAAATAGTTGTTGGGCTTTTGATTCTAAATATAATTAGCTGATAATTTTGCTTGGCTGAATTACTTTTCTGGAGGGCCTGCAAAGGCTCTCAGTCGCATTATCTAGCAATAATGAATCTGATAGGTGAAATTTTTTACTGTAATGAGGATGAGACACAGTTGTGACACCTGAGTCTACTAATAACAGAAGACTGCTAATTATCGACAGCACTTTTTTGTGTGATGCAAGGAGAAAAAAAATCCCTCATTATTAAAAAATAAAAAGTTACAATTATAAGTGACACCGGAGGAGAGTAAATAAAATGGAGTGATTAAAACATTGCTGCTTTAAGGGTGTTTTTAATTAAGTGGAAATGCTAATGTTGTCATACTTAGCAGATGGGATTAAAATTAGTTATTGTAAGTAACTCATATTTTATGTTATGGTTTCCACAGCATGTCTACAAGATCTAAGAAAGTGATACATTCCATAAGACATTTTAAAAATGAAATTCTCATACTCTTTACAACTCATAATAATGAACATCATGAATAAACTATTGAAAAAAATCCTGCCAAGGATTTTACCATAGTGACTTAACTAGCAAGGAATGTAGCCATAATGTACTGGACGGTTATAATCTCACTGATCGTATGCCTTTTGCTTTGCTGATTGTTGCATTCCCTATTTCATTCACACTCAACAAAAACAAAAGTTTGGTACTTGGGCATTTAGCCAACATCAAATGTGGTGTCAAGAAGGTAGGGTCTGGATACAAGGAAAGATCATGACCACCCACTAAGGTGATGTTCTAAACTAAAACAGAGGATGCATCATGTAACTGCAGATAAAAAGCTAATTGCACACTTTCTCCTACTTTATTTGTGTAAAATTTTCCATCTGCTACATCTAAAGATGTCTAAACTGTTAGTATCAAACCTGCATTCAGCTGCCAGCTGTGCACATTAAGGATTGCAAAACACTAAGTAAATGAGCCAGCAGGAAGCTGAGT